>SJYC01100272.1:0-18487 GCA_006408675.1 Madoqua kirkii
AACCCAGGTCTCCCTCATTGAGGGCAGATTCTTTACCATCTGAGCCACCAGGGAAGCCCAGCTTAGAAGTGTACAAATCTTGAGAGTCTGAGAATGAATATATATATTCATGAATGAATATTCACATATATATAGATATGTATTCCAAAGCTAACTTTGCTTAAGATAAGGAAACTTTTAAAAGCGAGAACACAAGTCATTAATCTTGGTTCTCTTCAACCACCAGGCAGCCCACAGGAGTACATTTTTAATCAACACCTGAGATCAGGTGGGATGGATATAATTCTCTGCCCTAATGGTCAAATTACAGTGCAATCCATACAAACAGTCATTCAGTTCCTCAAGGGATAAGAAGACAAAAGAAAGAAAGGTTACCAAAAAAAAAAAAATCCAATAGTAGTGCCAGTTATAATCCTGTTACTGTAAGTCAATAACTCATGTTAGACATATCTTTTCTTCCATTTCTTCATTCCTTTTTGTTGATTTTGAGAATTAGGGTCACCACTCACTGGGACTCTTTCAGATGTACATTTGGATAAATTCTCTCTCTTTCTCTGCTTATTGTAAATAACAATACAATGTAATTCCTTGTGTTTTCACAGGCATGTATGATGATCTTTTTGGAATAAACTAAATTGGAATGGCTGGGTCAAACAATATACCACACACTTCTAGGAGAATGTACATATATATGTATATCACATAATGTGATCACTCACCTAGAGCCAGATATCCTGGAGTGTGAAGTCAAGAGGGCCTTAGGAAGCATTACTATGAATAAAGCTAGTGGAGGTGATGGAATTCCAGCTGGGCTATTTCAAATCCTAAAAGATAATGCTGTGAAAGTGCTACACTCAATATGCCAGAAAATTTGGAAAACTCCAGTGCCCAGAAGACTGGAAAAGGTCAGTTTTCATTCTGATTTCAAAGAAAGGCAATGCCAAAGAATGTTTAAACTACTGCAAAATTACTCTTGTTTCACACGCTAGCAAAGTAATACTCAAGTCTCCAAACTAGCCTTCAACAATACGTGAACCGAGAACTTCCAGATCACAGAAAAAGCAAGAGCATTCCAGAAATATCAATAACCTCAGATATGCAAATGACACCACCCTTATGGCAGAAAATAAAGTATCTCTTGATGAAAGTGAAAGAGGGGAATGAAAAAGCTAGCTTAGAACTCAACATTCAAAAAACGAAGATCACAGCATCTGGTCCCATCACTTCATGGCAAGTAGATGGGGAAACAATGGAAACAGTGACAGACTTTATTGTCTTGGGCTCCAGAATCACTGCAGATGGTGACTGCAGCCATGAAATTAAAAGAGGCTTGCTCCTTGGAAGAAAACCTATGACAAACCTAGGCTGTATATTAAAAAATAGAGATATTACTTGGCCAACAAAGGTCCGTATAGTCAAAGTAATGGTTTTTTCCAGTATTCACATATGGATGTGACAGTTCGACCATAAAGAAAGCTGAGCACCAAAGAATTGATGCTTTTGGACTGTGGTGTTGGAGAAGACTCTTGAGAGTCCCTTGGATTGCAAGGAGACCAAACCAATCAATCGTAAAGGAAATCAGTCCTGAATATTCATTGGAAGGACGAATACTGAAGCTGAAACTCCAATATTTTGGCCACCTGATGCAAAGAACTGACTCATTTGAAAAGATCCTAATGCTGGGCAAGATTGAAGGCAGGAGGAGAAGGGGACAACAGAGGATGAAATGATTGGATGGCATCACTGACTCGATGGACATGAGGTTGAGCAAGCTCTGGGAGTTGGTGATGGACAGGGAAGACTGGCTTGCTGCAGTCCATGGGGTCACAAAGAGTTGGATGCAACTGAACGACTGAACAACAGCAACAGATAGGGAGAGAGAGAATATATATATTCTCTCACACATGCTTACACATATATGTGTGTTTATTTCTGTATCTATCAATCGATGAATATATAACAAATCATGAGTTCATTCTGGTAATCTCTGATTCCAATCCAAAAATATACAGGGTTCATTCTAGTCCTGGTCTTTTCCTGTTTGTAACTCCTTTCTCCAAAGTGAGAAACTTGCTCTCATTCTCCAAATATATTTACTTAATTGCTCAACCCTAGCACTTACATTGGGCTTCCCTGGTGGCTCAGAGGTTAAAGCATCTGCCTCCAGTGCTGGAGACCCAGGCTCAATCCCTGGGTCAGGAAGATCCCCAGGAGAAGGAAATGGTAACCCACTCCAGTATTCTTGCCTAGAGAATCCCATGGACAGAGGAGCCTGGTGGGCTGCTGTCCATGGGGCACAGAGTCAGACATGACTGAAGCGACTTAGCATGCTTGCATGCATTATAGAAGGAAATGGCAACCCACTCCAGTATTTTTGCCTGGAGAATCCCAGGGACAGAGGAACCTGGTGGGCTGCCATCTATGGGGTAGCACAGAGTTGGACACAACTGAAATGACTTAGCAGCAGCAGCAGCACTTACACAGGGCTTCCTTGGTGGCTCAGACGGTAAAGAATCTGCCTGCAATTCAGGAGACACAAAAGATGCAGGTTCAACCCCTGGGTTGGGAAGCCTAGTGGGCTCCAGTCTATGGGGTCACAAAGAGTCAGACACGACTGAGCAACTAATACACAGCACATACATAAAATAGTTTCAGAACTGCTAACCTATACTCCTTTGAATAACCTAGTAACTAGTGTATATTGTTTGTGTACAGTTCTTTTTGTATTTTGCCTATCCATTCAAAATATTATGTTCTGAAGCTGCTCAGGTTAGTTCCTTTCTTTGCCACAGTGTGGTTATATTGTTCGTTTGTAGTACAGTTAGGTTATCGGTTATTATTCGTATTTCATTTTCGGTTCCCCCCATATCCTGATTGGTGTTAACTATTTGTTCCTGGGGTTTGTGAAACCACACCTCAGTTCTCAGAGTCAGAGCTGTACAAAAAGGATACTCTAGGCCCCGGTTCGATTCCTGGGTCAAGAAGATCCACTAGAGAAGGGATAGGTACCCACTCCAGTATTCTGGCCTGGAGAATTACATGGAATGTACAGTCATGGGGTTTCAAAGAGTAGGACAGGACTGAGTGACTTTCATTTTTAATTCCTAAGTGATCAATGCAAAGAAACAGAGGAAAACAATAGAATGGGAAAGACTAGAGATCTCTTCAAGAAAATTAGAGATACCAAGGGGGGGAGGGATTGGGAGCAGGAGGAGAAGGGGACGACAGAGGATGAGATGGCTGGATGGCATCATGGACTCGATGAACATGAGTCTGAGTGAACTCTGGGTGATGGTGATGGACAGGGAGGCCTGGCGTGCTGCAATTCATGGGGTCGCGAAGAGTTGGACACGACTGAGCGACTGAACTGACTGACTGAACTGTGGTGTTGGAAGAGACTCTTGAGAGTCCCTTGGATAGCAAGGAGATCAAACCAGTCAATCGTAAAGGAAATCAGTCCTGAATATTCATTGTAAGGACTGATGCTGAAGCTGAAACTCCAATATTTTGCTCACCTGACGGGAAGAACTGACCCATTAGAAAAGACCCTGAAGCTGGGAAAAATTGAAGGTGAGAAGAGAAAGGAACGACAGAGGATGAGATGGTTTGGTGGCATCACTGACTCAACAGACATGAGTTTGAGCAAGCTCTGGGAATTGGAGATGGACAAGGAAGACTGTTGTGCTGCAGTCAATGGGGTCCCAAAGAGTTGGACACTATTCAGCAATTGAACTGAACTTTCTCATAGTTAGACCACAATGAATTCTTGGGCATCAAGTGGCATTTTCAACTCCTTATAGCAATGAGATGCTAAGGTTGGATGGCATCATTAACTCAATGGACATGAATCTTCGCAAACTCAGGGAGACAGTGAAGGACAGGGAAGCATAGCGTGTTGCAGTTCATGGGGTGGCAGAGAGTTGGACATGATTGGTGACTGAGCAACAGCAACAGAGCAGCATGGTTTATGTCTGATTTATGTTGACCTGAATCAACTGAGGTCGTGTTATCGGGTTTCTCCACTGTAAAGCTTCTCTTATTTTTCCCTTTCAGGCTCTGCTCTTTAGAAGAAGGTCTCTTTGTGCAGTTGTTCCATAAGGAGTGAAGAATTATAATTCCCCATCTGAGGGCAGAGTATCTACTTAAATTATTTGGCATTCTTCTGCATGGGAGACCCATCTCTCTTCTGACATGCATTTATTTATATCGACATGGACTCTTGGGACTTTCCTGTGGTCCAGTGGTTTAATCTCTACCCTTCCAATGCAAGGGGCACAGATTTGATCCCTGGCTGAGGAACAGGGGTTGCATATGTCTCGTGGGGTGGCCAAAATTAAAAAAAAAAAAAACATGAACTCTTGGGCATTTGTTTTATATCCTGGGTTATAATTTAACTCTACGTTATTTATTTTGCTACTCACATTGGCATTGGGGTTCTTTGGTTCCTGTGCCCCCTTGACACATTATTTTGGACTTAATGTTTGTGTCTCACTGTTGCCCCTCTATATTCACATGTTGAAGCCTTAATCACAAACGTGTTGGTATTTAGAGATGAGCATTTGGACATTAGGATTAGATGAGGCCATGAGGGCCCTCATAATAGGATTAGTGCCTTTATAAGAAGAGACACTGGAGAGCATGTTTCTCTCCTGTATCCCATACAAGGATCACATGAGCACACAGCGAGCCGATGTCTGACTTCATACCAGGGAAAGCGGCCTTGGAATAAAATCGACCTTGTTGGCACTTTGATCTTGGATTTGCCAGCCTCCAGGGCTGTGAGAGCAAAACCTCTGCTGTCTAAGCCACGCAGTCTATGACGCTTCATTATGGCAGCCTGAGCGAAGACACATACCTCACTGTTTTGCTTTTTGAGTACTTCTCTCTTTCTGGTGTTGCAAGATGCTCCAGGCTCATCTTGTGTATTTCCCGCCTCAGTGCTAGAACCAGCCATTTTTCCAAGGCTCCTCATTGCTGTCACTGGAGAATGTTATTAGACACCAGGAACCGGGTCTTAGGTAGCAAATTCTTTGTGGATGGACAGGATATTTTGTGCCCGCCATGTTGCATGCTAGGTCTATGCTAGCTTCTTTTCATGGCAGTTTACTTGATTCTCATAACAACTCTATGAGGAATTTACTGTTAACCCTCTCTCCAGAGGGGGAACAGAGGTTTAGCTAGGTAAATGCTAGCCAACGTCACCTTGCTCTGTTTCCCGAACCCATCATACCACTATGATGGAGACTGGTGTTACATATCCCACAAATGAACAAATCCCAAACAACCCTCTGTTTATCTGCAGTTTTGTGCTTCATAGGCTCTAGAGTAATTTGCATTACAATCAACATGTAACAGGTAATCAATGCTTTTTCAGAGGGGTGAAGATATAAGACACTCCTGGATCCACAAGTAGATACAAATTACCTTTCCTGGTATGTACAGATGCCACACCCCTCTCAGGAACACAGCTCTCATGTATGCAGACAGTCTGACCTATTTTCATGTGTTTACATAGTACACACCACAGCACACACCAATCCTTGTGTGCACAGGTAATATGTATTATTCTAAAATGCATGGATGACATGTCTTTTTTAAAATTTATTTATTTTTTAATTGAAGGATAATTGCTTTACAGAATTTTGCTGTTTTCTGCCAAACATCAACATGAATCAGGCATAGTATACATATGTCCCCTCCCTCCCATCTCCCTCTCCACCCTACCCCTCTAGGTTGTTACAGAGACCCTGTTTGAGTTCCCTGAGTTATACAGCAAATTCTTATTGGCTGTCTATTTTACATATGGTAATGTGAGTTTCCATGTTAGTCTCTCCATCCACCTCACTCTCTCCATCCACCTCCCCTGCCTACTCCGTGTCCATAAGTCTTCTATGTCTGTTTATCCATCACTGCCCTGGAGATAGATTCATCAGTTCCATCTTTCTAGATTCTATGTATATGCATTAGTATATGATATTTTTCTTTCTCTTTCTGACTTACTTCATTCTGTATAATAGGTTCTAGGTATGGATGACATCTTAACTGACAGAATAATGAAATCTGACATGTGGAAAAGTGCTTATAACAGACATTGACACTATTCTAGTTTAAACTATGTCAGATTTTTCTCTTTCACACTTGGGGCCAACTTATGAAATTTGGGGATGTCCTAAGACAACCATTGAGCATCTTAGCTGTTATTCCAAATAGTGCTTCTGAAGGTAAAATTGGAGGTTTAAATCTTGTCCTCAAGGATGGGGATCATATGATACAGGAAAGAACAAATCAGACGACCAGAGTGATTAAGGCTCCCTCAGAGTGGCCCCGGTGTGAGCTGGCATTTGAAGTGGACATCAGTGGGTTCCTCTGCTCAGTGTCCCCTTTCCCTCTGCCTTATCATCCACAGCTGCCATGTTAGTACAAGGTGACCTGCTCCAAGCCATTTATCATTCCAGGAAAGAGCACTTGACCCAGCTGGACCAGCCCCCAAGTCCTTGTCTAGGGCTTTTATAACAGGAACTGGTAAGGTGAGTGGGCCTTTCTTTAGTGACCAAAGCTGTGAACAGTGAGGCTGTCAGTGGCTGTGTGAAGAAGGAATAATGTGTGCAATGTCCTAATATCTTTGACCAAATCCTTGTTTGTGCTAAGCATACTCAGGATTGGTTTTTAGTTATTTCCTATCAAAAGAGTCCCAACCAATGAGGAATAATTGCCAATCACTGTCATGTAATTGCTAATATAGCACAAAAACCATCTATTGAGACACAAACCTGTGACAGACATTATCCCAATCCTCAGAATATTACAGCTGTGGTCCAGACCTGTCAGAGGTGGTTAATTTGGTATATGAATTTTCCAGAAACTTTACAGATACACATTTATCATACTTAAATATTATTCTGAGTACTTAAGATACATTTATGGTAAATACTTGTTTCCATAGCAAACTTCTATTGATCTGGTTTTCAAATTCTAAGAGATTTCAAATTACTAAACTTTTTTTCCACTCTGTGGAAGAAATGATAAAATGTGGTAACTAAGGGAATTATCCTTTTAAAAATGCCCTTTGGGATACCTATCGAGTCAACATCATCTTCAATATTGTGAATATTTCAGTGCCTGAATCATCCAAGTAATATGAAGCACAGTGTGACCTTGTTTTGAAGTGTATTGTAGTTTCCTATAATTCTGTGGATATAATTGGTTTATAATTCAGTTATGAGCATCATGGTAATAATAGCTGATACTTCTGAGCTGCTACCATGTATTAGGGGTTTCCCTGGTGACTCGGTGGTAAAGAATCCACCTGCCAATGTGGGAGATGCAGGTTCAATCTCTGGGTTGGGAAGATCCCTTGGAGAAGGAAATGGCACCCACTCCAATATTCTTGCCTGGGAAATCCCATGGACCGAGGAGCTTGGTGGGCTAAAGGCTATGTGGCTGCAAAAGAGCTGGACACGACTTAGCAGCTAAACAACATTAACAACAACATTGTATCAGCCAGGCTGCTCTAACTTTTATCAACTCTAATTCTCACAGCAGTTCTATTGGATAGACATCGTTGGTCTCCCCATTGGCAGATGAGACAGAGGTTAAGTAATTGGCCTGAGGTCACACAATCAGTAAGAAGTGCAGCTGTGAACAGAACAGCCTGACACCAGAGTCCATACCTGTTAGGTAACTAAGTAGTTAATCACAGTCGCTCTCAGGTAATTAGCCTATTCAATTATAGGAGGGAGGTCTTACTTCTCAAGTCCTTTGGAGGGGAGTTTAAGGTACTACTTGTTTACAAATTTCTCAGGTTTTGTAGACTGTGTATTGAGTATCAGTGAGGCAGAGATCTATGCAGGAAAGTTTTCTTGGATTGTAGTAGCTTGGGTCCCTGTGACATGCAAGAAATAGTATGGTGGATCTCCTCAAACTAAAGATAGCTCCACCAGGCTCTCCTCATTTCCTTACAATGAGAGCAAGTCCTTCGGAGGATTCCCATCTCTCTTAGGGTAAGAATCAGATCCCTTCCCAGGCCACAAGGTCCTGCCCATCTCATCACTCTTCTCTGGGGCACTGTGCTTTAGCCACTCTGGCTATAAATTTCTCCCATCTCAAGACCTTTGGGGCTTCCTTGGTGGCTCAGAGGGTAAAGAGTCTGCCAGCAATACGAGAGACCAGGGTTTGATCCCTGGGTCAGGAAGATCCCCTGGAGAAGGATATGACAACCCACTCTAGCATTTTAGCTTGAAGAATTACATGGACAAAGGAGCCTGGCCGGTACAGTCCATGGGGTCTCAATGAGTCAGACACGACTGAGCGAATTCATAAGACCTTTTAGATAAGCGAGATCCTCTGACTTGAAGACACATTCCCTTTATCTGTACCACTTAGGCAAATCCTACTCATCATACAGGGTTTCTCTAACCCATAGACCAGGTTTGATTCCCTTCTCATAATCTCTTGCAGCATCTTGTACTTCTTTCTTAAAATAACAGTGAAAATAGTCATTAGAAAATTGTGTGATTACTGAATGTTTCTAAGTGTAAGCTCTGTGTGGACAGGGATTGTTTGTTATAATATGAAGCACAGTGTGACCTTGTTTTGAAGTGTATTGTAGTTTCCTATAATTCTGTGGATATAATTGGTTTATAATTCAGTTATGAGCATCATGGTAATAATAGCTGATACTTCTGAGCTGCTACCATGTATTAGGGGTTTCCCTGGTGACTCGGTGGTAAAGAATCCACCTGCCAATGTGGGAGATGCAGGTTCAATCTCTGGGTTGGGAAGATCCCTTGGAGAAGGAAATGGCACCCACTCCAATATTCTTGCCTGGGAAATCCCATGGACCGAGGAGCTTGGTGGGCTAAAGGCTATGTGGCTGCAAAAGAGCTGGACATGACTTAGCAGCTAAACAACATTAACAACAACATTGTATCAGCCAGGCTGCTCTAACTTTTATCAACTCTAATTCTCACAGCAGTTCTATTGGATAGACATCGTTGGTCTCCCCATTGGCAGATGAGACAGAGGTTAAGTAATTGGCCTGAGGTCACACAACCAGTAAGAAGTGCAGCTGTGAACAGAACAGCCTGACACCAGAGTCCATACCTGTTAGGTAACTAAGTAGTTAATCACAGTCGCTCTCAGGTAATTAGCCTATTCAATTATAGGAGGGAGGTCTTACTTCTCAAGTCCTTTGGAGGGGAGTTTAAGGTACTACTTGTTTACAAATTTCTCAGGTTTTGTAGACTGTGTATTGAGTATCAGTGAGGCAGAGATCTATGCAGGAAAGTTTTCTTGGATTGTAGTAGCTTGGGTCCCTGTGACATGCAAGAAATAGTATGGTGGATCTCCTCAAACTAAAGATAGCTCCACCAGGCTCTCCTCATTTCCTTACAATGAGAGCAAGTCCTTCGGAGGATTCCCATCTCTCTTAGGGTAAGAATCAGATCCCTTCCCAGGCCACAAGGTCCTGCCCATCTCATCACTCTTCTCCGGGGCACTGTGCTTTAGCCACTCTGGCTATAAATTTCTCCATCTCAAGACCTTTGGGGCTTCCTTGGTGGCTCAGAGGGTAAAGAGTCTGCCAGCAATACGAGAGACCAGGGTTTGATCCCTGGGTCAGGAAGATCCCCTGGAGAAGGATATGACAACCCACTCTAGCATTTTAGCTTGAAGAATTACATGGACAAAGGAGCCTGGCCGGTACAGTCCATGGGGTCTCAATGAGTCAGACACGACTGAGCGAATTCATAAGACCTTTTAGATAAGCGAGATCCTCTGACTTGAAGACACATTCCCTTTATCTGTACCACTTAGGCAAATCCTACTCATCATACAGGGTTTCTCTAACCCATAGACCAGGTTTGATTCCCTTCTCATAATCTCTTGCAGCATCTTGTACTTCTTTCTTAAAATAACAGTGAAAATAGTCATTAGAAAATTGTGTGATTACTGAATGTTTCTAAGTGTAAGCTCTGTGTGGACAGGGATTGTTTGTTGCTGATTCCCGACAGCTTAGCACATAGTTGGCACCAAATAAATACATGTAAATTGAGTAGAAGAAAGAATTAACCAGCTACCAGCTGAGAAGGAAATACTCTAGTCTCCTTGGCATTGACTAGACCTGCTGAATGTGGAAGAAGGTCTGCCCAGACAGACACAGAGAATGCTGGAGCAGCTTGGCCGAGAGGTTAGCAAACCAGAGACTACATGAACCTACCTATACTTTGTTTTTTTTTATACAGTTTTTTTAAGTGATTAGGAAAGAGTGGGTGTAAAGTTATGATTTTGTGAGCAACAAAATCGAATCCAGTTTTAACAGTGCTAAAATCTTGATCAAAGAAATTTCAACTCAGAACACTAAGGGCCAAAGTGAAAGAACATAGTGTTTTTGATGATTCTGTGTCATCCTACCAAGTGTGATTCTGTGGTTATCAGTGCTCATTTACAGTTGCCTCCCTTTTGATTTTTATTATCTTTATTTTTCTGCAAATATTTTATCATCTCTTCACTGATTCCTCGAAACAGTCTTATGCGATGAGCTGGTGCCATGGCTGGGTGATGAAGAAACGTTTCCTCTTTCAAAGACTCCAGGTTTTGGACGATAAGAAGTGCTAAAGAGGAAGCAATCAAACCTATCTGACTTCACCCTGCGTGCTGCTTCCTGGTCGTGATACGCTTTCAGATTCTCCTGTGGATTGTCTTAGATAAATAAGGATGGACTGCCATCCATTTTTTGAGATCACGTTTCTGTTCACCTGGAGGACAGTCCAGCACAAGGGGATGGATCGTGGAAATGCCTTCCCCCATAACCACAGTTTGCACCAGTGCGACATCATCACTAATCCTAAATTGGGAGAATTTTGCGCCCTTCGTCTTTCAACAAGTTTGCAGCTGCCTTCACCGCCCTGAGGTCCAGGTCTTCTCTCCAGGCTCCCTTCGAGTGATGCTGGTGGAGAGGCGTTCATCGGGCGCCCAGCGTCCCAGGAGACGAGCCTGGTGGGCCGTTCCGGGAAACTGTTCCCGGGAGCGACGCCGAGGCGGGGCTCCCCGAGGACGTGGTGAAACTAAAACAGAAATCGGTGATTCAAAACATCATCTCAGGAAACTGTGCTTTCCAAAGACAGGTGTTCCCTTCTCGAGGCTACTAATTGGTTCCCCAATTTGCACCAATCCTTCCCCTGCTGCCGGCCGCCCAACCCTCGGTGGGCCGCCCGGCGCGCTAGCCCGGGGAACCCCAGGCAGCCTCTCCCGCCAGCCCCGCCCGCCCCGCTGAACCGTGGGATACGCCTCCGCCACGTGCCCGCCTCCCGCGCCTAGACCTCCCGCAATTGGCTGGTGGCCCTGCCCGTCGCGGGGAGGAGGGCGTGCCCCCTCAAGGCGGCGCTCCCATTGGTCACGACGGCAGCGGCCGCGCGCGCGGACCCGGCGAGGAGGGGAAGCCGGTGGTAGTGGCGGCTGCGGCGGCTGCGGCGGCGGAACGGGCGGAGGCAGCCGGTTTCGTAACCGTCGCTCCTCCTGGCTGACTCTCGGGCTGCGAGGCCTGGGTCGGGTCGGGCCGCGCCGTGCGGGGCCGCTTGGAGTGGAGGCCGCCTGGGAGCAGGCGGGCTGGAGGGGCCAGGTAAGGAGGCCGCAGGCGGGCTGAGGGAGGAGGAGGAGGCCGCGGCGCCGCCGGCCGCTCGCGTGGGCGCGGCCCCAGCCCGAGGAGACCCGGCCCGGCCCTGGGCGGCCGGCTTGCTGGGAAGGCCCCGCGCGGCCCGCGGCGCGGGCGGCGGCCCCGCGCGGCGTCTGATGCAACCTGCCGGCAACACTCGGCGGGGCCGCTGAGCTCATCCCTGGCCCCGGCCCAGCGCCACGGCGCCACCCGCCGACCCCCGCGCTCCCCCGGCGCCCCTGCTGCCGGCCCGGGACGGGATGCGAGCCTGGCTGTGCCCGACTCCAGATCTCGGCCCTCTGTTTCTCCAGTGTGACTAGCCAGGCTCGTATTGGCCCCTGGGGATAAAGGGTGTTCCCAGAATAGCAGAAGGTGGATCGCGTCCTTTGAGTGCCACCTGGGATTATTTCCTGCACGTCTTAAGCGGCTCGGTGTCGGGCAGTCGGGAATCCTGTTCAGAAGTTGGTAGAAAAGTAGGCAGGGGAAGCAGTTGATTTTTAAATATATGGCTTTACTCAAATAATATTGTGTTTCCTTATGGAACTGTACTTCGAATGTTATCCTGCGTTGACTGTTGAACACAGGTTCGATGAACGTGCAGCCACCAAGAGTTGAATAGGAAAGAGGGCAAGAAAGGAAGCACTTCATTAGTGTGTTTGGAGGGAGCACAGTAAGGAAAACTGCCAGCGGAGGTGTCTAGGTGGAGAGGATGGAAATGCATGTTTGAGGGGAAGGAGAATCTGTTCTTCGAATTAAGCTTGTGGGTTTTTGTTCTTCAGAAGGTTTAATTGCTTAGCTTTCCTCTGATCAGAGTTTTGTGCTGTCATCTAGCATCTCACATAAAATGTGTCCGTTTCAGAAAGGTGTTTAACATTGGTGGGTTACCCAAAAGTTGGTAGTTCTCTCTCTCCCAGGATACACTGTCAGTTGAATTCTTGTTTGAAGAGATTATCCTTTAATTCAGATAGGATATGGGATGCTCAGAGACACATTTGAAATAAAATACCATGGAGGCTTGCTTTACTAAGAAATTTAGTCTTTAAAAGCCCTTGATAACTAAAAGTTAAAATCTGGTCAGCTGTTTACTACTTGAGTAGTATTTGGGATAAGCTGTTCTTAAAGTTGATTCACTGTTTTGGAAAAACTTAGTGTAAACAAGGCTAAATAATTACAGGATGCTAGTGAGCTGAAGAACTTTTCAGTTTCTTGAGTCCTACATCTGGTGGGCACACTTGGCAGATTCAGCCATTTTAATACCTGCCTGAAAAACATAGGTGGAACCTAAACTTCATTTTTTTTTTTTTAACCCCCAGAATATCCTCTTAAGTTCTCAAGATCATGTCATAACCCTCGGCAAAGTTGTCTGATCTTGGACAGGTAGTTTCATCCCTAGAGATTTAAACAGCACCTGGTGAGTCCTAGGTAAAGATGAATAGGGCAGAATTCATGTGGCTGAATTTGGCGTTATGCCCTAAGATTGCCCCACCTGATCACAGAAATAGTAAACACAGGTAGTCACAATTCCATGTTTATTGTATGTTCTTAGGCCGGGGGTAGGGGATGCTTCTGTCGGTTCTTATCTGATAGGTATGTTGGTCTCTTACCTTTTTGGTTTTCCAGACCTATCAGTAAAAAGAAAAAGAAAAAAGAGCATGATTTTAAAAGATGTATATTTATAATCAGTGTGGTGTGTTATTAATAGTTCATGTGTGTTGTAAATGACACCAAAACTAGAGTAAAAAAAAAAAAAAGATGAAGGATATTTTCTTATACTCCAGTAGACCACTTATCTGCTCCCTGAAAGAGTATACTTGTTTGTGGACCCTTGTTTTGGGTCATTAAGCCAGCATGGCAAATATGTAGAAATCCTGCTCATTTGGGTGTGTGTTAAGTTTGATGGCTTACCCTCACTTCATTTGTAGTACTGAGTTGCCAAACCCTGGCAACACATGCCTAAGAACTTGAGGTTGTGGAAAAACGTAACTGGACAAAGTAGAAAATAAAAGTTCTCTACTGAATGAAGCAAAGACCAGACATGAATGACCTTCACTGTATAGACTGGAGACTAGAGTGGCAAATGTTTTTATTTTCCTGTATACCTTTAAGACAGACCAAGAACTTTGGATCATAAGACTGTGTGTATCTTAGTAACACTCAATTTAATTATGGTTGTTTTAAGAGATTTTAATGCTAGAGAATCTTATTTTTATATAAGACTTAAATAAATGTTTTCTCTGAGCCTTTTGAGACTGTATTCAACAAATGTTTCTTGAGCACCACCACTGGATGCTGGGCGTATGATGATAAAGATGGAGGCCTGCCTCTAGCTTATTCTACAGGGAGCCACACTGTGGAGCTGGCATTGACAGAGAAACTAGGGGAACAAATTGGACAAAGTGCAGACCATTTACGGCAGTGATGTTGGCTTCCAGTATTGTTGAGGGGTGATGAGAAAGGGAGCTGGGCCTGAAGAGATTTGGTCTGCATGTTGAGGCCACAGAAGAATTTTCAGAGAGGCTGCGACACACTCAGGTTTGAGTGTTAGATTGCTCTGGAGACAGTGGTTGGGGGAAGCGCTGCTGAAGCGGGGCAGGCAGTGCCCTGAGAGAGGATGCCAGCCTGAGGTGACTGTGGCATAGAAGGGAGAGGGCTGGTGGAGTGAGGTGTTTTGGGGGAGATGGGTGGGTAGAATACCAGTAATACCAATGATTTGAACAGATTAGGAACAAAGGACAGATATCTGAATATTTTGGAGTGTAGAAATATTTATTTGGAAAGAAGGAGAGGAGGGATATCTCATTGTATATATATGAAAAAAAAATGACAAGACAGCTAGGAAAATGCTTGAGACATTTATTGTCCCAAGTGAAACTTGAGACAAGTTTTGATTTTGCTGTACTCATTCTAGCATTTAGAGTTTTCAGTATATCTCTGATTTGAATGAACGTCACTTGATTTAAGAAATTTGAATTTAAAACATGGCACCCACTCAGCCCATCTTTCTGAAGATTGTGGTTGGTTTGTGGCAGTGGCTGTCAAACGTCAGTGTCATCAGAGTTCTTGGGGGTCCTGTCAAGACGAGGGCTTAGCCCTGTTCCGAGAGCTGCTGATGCCTGCGTCTGGGGCAGCCTGAGAATTTGCATGTCTGCCAAGGGGATGCTGATGCCGCTGGTTCAGGGACTGTGCTTTTGGGAACTGCTGCTTTTCAGTTTTTCTCCTGCTTCCGGCTGGCGGGATTCACAGCAAGGAAACAAGGTGCTACGCTGCTGCTTCCTGTGTAGACTGAACTTTGGAACTGCCTTTGTCCACGTAGGAGCCAGACTTTCGTTTAGGGTTGAATATCCAGATTTGAAATAAGCTTATTTTCCATTGTAGGTGCTCAGTGAATGTTTGTGAAAGAAACAAACACACAGATGACAGTGTAAACTGCAGAACTGTAAACTGTATGTAGCATTTCGAGGTAGCTGTTTTACTCAGTGTAAAAAATAAAATTGGTAATCTGGAGTAAGTCCTAGCCCTGGTTAGCTCTTCGACCCCCGACCCCCTTTCCGTGGTGGATAACTCTTCACCTGGAGCACTTCTTTCTTGGCTTGTCTTTGGTTGGGGAACTTACCCTTTTATTTTTTAAATCTCCCAGTTTCCCTTTCTTACATTTTTTACCAGTTTGATGATTACTGTTTGTTTTACAAGCCAAGGACTCATTTTCAAAACCTTGTCTGCTGTGTTCAGTACCTTGGCAAGATGAGTCAGACGGAGGTGAAAGCGCCCTTCCTTGTTCCGGTGTCTTTGAGAACAAAAACGGGCATGAACTTCACTAAGTTTGGAGCCTGTAATAAGTGTTTTCGGTGACTGAAGTTCATGGTCAGCATCAGAGGACGTTTTACACCCCTCCTTTGCAGAGGCGGAAATGGAGGCCCAGAGAGGGAAGGCGTGTGTCCAGAGTGGGACAGGGGGTGTCCGAGCCAGGATGAGAACCAACTTGGTTCCTGGTCTCTACTTCTTTGGATTGTTGTTATCTCTGAGTTTATTAGGGATTAGCTTGAAAGACTAACAACCCAGTTGGTATATAGAAGATAAATAAGATGAACATAATCATTGATTGTTGAGACAGTCCCAGGAGAGGTGTTAAACAAGTTCTTAAAAATTGAGTAAATACTTCACTTTAGACTAGTAGATGAGCAATAGTATAGATGGCCAGTAATACTATTAATGCTAAGTGTGGTGCAAATTATACTGAACTGCCACTTTTCAATTGGAAGAAAAAATGGCAACATGATAAATTATCAAGGGAAATTGTGAAATATTCATTACTGAAGATGAACTTGGAGTAGATACCCATCACGGTTTGGAAGGAAGCTCTCGGTGTTTCCTTAGTACTGAAGTGAGAACAGATGACCCCTCTAGCTCAGGACTGCCTGTGTGGCCTGAAACCCAGTGGAAAGCAATGATACGGCCTTTTGAAAAACAGGCCAATACAAAAGTGACTCGCTAGAGGTTTGGGCGAAGCTCTTCTTAAGAATGAGGTGTGCTCATGCGAAGCGGTTCATAATTGTGGCTCCAGGTTTTTCCGCTGATGCAGTTTTGTGGAGAGAGAATGGGGTAGCTTTATGGCTCCTGCCCTGCTTCTTCCATTTCCAGCGGCGCCGGGCTTCTTGGTGGGCATAATTCACTCAGCTTAGACAGTTTTGTCTTGAAGTGGCCTCGTGATGATAGGCTAGGTCTGCCTTTGACACATCTTGGGGCAGTTTTAGGACCAGCTCGGGTACAGAGTAATCCGAATATGACTGGTTTCTGAAACTGTGACTTTTCTTTCTCGTGGCAGCACTGCAGATTTGGCCTGTCCTCGGTGCTGCTTGAGCAGCGTCAGGGGGCTGCAGGCCTGCCGCTGCCCTGGCTCTCGGCCCAGCCTGGCTCCCAGCTTGCACCTCCTTGGATGCATCATCAGGGCCTTTGTTTCTCTCCTTGTGGTATCAGGTTGACAGTGTTCAGATGTGTTTACTAGTTATGTCAAGAATTAGGAAAACACTAGAAGCTTGATGAGATGGGGAAGCAAACTGAGTGTCTCAGAGCTCCTCAGTGAGCCAAGAAACTAACTTAGGAAATCTCTGTAAACTACCGTCATCTGAGGTCATTAGGAAAATAAAAACAAGCCAGAAGACACATTTTCAAAATATCCCATACAGAGACGCTTTGGGAGAACAGTTAGGTCCTTGATGGCTCAGCCTCTGCACATTAGCGTAAGGGCCACGCAGAGACGGCAGTGCAGCGTCCTGAGGATTTCAGGACACCTTCTGATTTCACTTGACCCAGCAGTTGAAACGTTGTCCTTCTTTTATTGCACTGTTTCTCCTGTTGTAATTGTTTAAAGGAAACACCTCACGTTTCTCTCTTGCAGATTGCCAAGTGCTGTCATTGATACATGCTACCTAATTAGTGATACTGTTTTGTTTTTTCCTCCCATTTTTGGTAATAATCACAGATGGGCAGTCCCCTCAAGGATTCAGGTGGGTTAAATTTGGCCGTTTGGTGCGTATATATTAACTTCTCTAAATTACGTGACTTAGACTTCTGAAACATGGGAACAGTTGTCAATTGTTGTAGACGCTTCTCAGCATAGCAGTTAATATTGGCCTGCTGTTAAGTACATGTGAATTTGATCTCATTTGATTTGTCATTCCAATATTTTAATGCAGTTTTTTTCTTAAATAGGTACATGTGAAGATTTCTTGGCAGTTCAGTGTGGAAATCATTGATCACCTTGTCTTCATTCTGCTTGTCCTGCGTTGACAAGGGAGCGTGCCCAAATGAGCAAGGTATCGCCGCAGAACAGCACCCCGGGCGTGAACGGAATAAGTGTCATCCACACTCAGGCTCATGCCAGCGGCTTACAGCAGGTTCCTCAACTGGTGCCCGCCGGCCCTGGGGGCGGAGGCAAAGCTGTGCCTCCCAGCAAGCAGAGCAAAAAGAGCTCACCCATGGATCGCAACAGTGACGAGTATCGACAGCGCAGGGAGAGGAACAACATGGCCGTGAAAAAGAGCCGGTTGAAAAGCAAGCAGAAGGCGCAGGATACGCTGCAGAGAGTCAATCAGCTCAAGGAAGAGAATGAACGGTTGGAAGCAAAAATTAAATTGCTGACTAAGGAATTAAGTGTACTGAAAGATTTGTTTCTTGAGCACGCACACAACCTCGCCGATAACGTGCAACCCAGTAGCACTGAAAATACGGCAAATCCTGATAAGGCAGGACAGTAGAGCTCACCCCTTCCAAACTTCACACTTTGTGGCTTGAACATGTAAGGTGTGACTACCTACACCTCTTGTATCAGCGGCTGAACTGCCATTATTCAGAGATCCATTGAAGGTTGTTTTCTAGGGTCAGCCCTGAAGAGCTGATTAGCTAAAAATGTTAGATGTGTAACTTGAATATCTGGTTTTAAATGATAAGGGTTTTTGTGGGGATAAAAAACACTTTTAAAGGTATATGGTTTAAAAAAAAAAAGACTGCCCTGGAACCTTAATGTTCTTAATAAATGCTGACTTCCCCCCAAAATGTTTCTTTTTTAGGTTGACAAAAGGAATGGGGAACTGGCAAGTCGTGCAGAAGAGTCTTGGTTTTAATGGATATGGTTAATTGGATGAAAGAAAGCTGAATGCCATCTCTGTTCATCTATTTGTGACTTGTTTTTAAATTATGTGTTAAAAATGCTTAGGGCTATAGAAACCAATCACTTTATAATTTGGAGTGATTTTATGTATAGCATAAACCCTGTTTCAGCATAACTAGTACTGTTTTACCCAACAAATACTAGTTTTTTGAATAGTGATGACAAGTTAC
>SJYC01100273.1:0-41295 GCA_006408675.1 Madoqua kirkii
CTATTTTTTGAATAGTGATGACAAGTTACATAAAGAAATCCCACTGCATTTTAAAGGCAGTATGCAGCCAATTGGCTTAAAAATAGAAATAGCATTTAGGAAGCAAATAGGTTTTTTAAAAGTAAAAGCAAAGCATATTGGAATTACACTCTTGGGATACCTTTGGGTTATTGGATTGGCATTATTTTGTTAAAATTAAAAAAAACCAATGATATAGAGAAACTCCGTATCAGTTTTAGTTTCTACAGATGCTAGTCAGCTTTTTTTTCTTTTATACCATTTGCTCAGCCTGGTTAGTAAATCAAAGCATCTTAACAGTTTATGTTCACCCAAATTGCAGGTTAGGATTCTGAATATTAATTTCAGCAGGTAGTTTCTCCTGTGTTCAAATACATTGCAGTGGGGCTGAGGATTTTGAAAGCAAAAATTTCTTGTGAAGGATCACTTATATTTGACCATAACTAACTGGTTCTTAGAAAAATACACTGTCAACTCCATGCCATTTCCCAAAATAATAGCCTAAGAAAACTTGAAAGTATAAGGTTAAACAGTTAATTTATTTCACTTAAACACATCTTTTTATATTGTTTTTGTGACATTTCTTAGTAGGCTCTATTCTTCCAGACTTTTGTACCACTTTTTATTCATTTGTATGCATCTATGTCCCATAAATTATTTTAGCAAGAAAATACTGATAAAACTCAGGATACTGATATTTTGTTGAGACTAAAAAGTGGAGTCGCTAGAATGGGAGTCTCTAGGATCTGGATTATATCAGTGTTGGTAGTTTTGATTGCCCTTGTTTTTCTTTTAATGCAGTTCTAGCTCAGATTTGTTGGAGTCTGTTTTTTTCTGCTTCCAGTGTTTGTTTTTGGATGACCCAGGGTGGTGGCAAGAGGCTGAGTCACATCGGACTTAGAAAGTCGCCAACTGTCTTATTTGAACATGGTCATTTTAGGCTGCGTTGCTGTTGCATACCAGAACCTGGGGCACTGTAACCAGGATGCAGTTCAAGTTGCACCCTCGGTGGATGGAAGACATCACAGTGCTCTGCAGCTCAGCAAAGCCATTAACAAAGGCCACGAGTCCCTTCTCATGTGACACGAGCTCAGTATTGTCCCACAAGAGCCACGGTCCCAGGGTGCTTAACTCCCGATAGAGCCGGGAGAGAAGATAAGGGTTGCCGTTAGGGTCCAACGTTGGTTACCTTGGTTGGAGTATTGATCAACTTGTAGGTTGATAGAGGTTTTAAATAACTAGGAGATGCCCCAGAATCCTACTCAATCTTCAGTAGCATCTCACTGGGGATGCAGTTAGGTCTCCTGAATCTTCAAGCATCTATAAGAGGTGCTATAGACATTTTAATCTCTTTATTTACTAAACAGTATCTTTCAGAAATGGATGTCCACATGGAATTTATCATTACCCATGATATAAAGTGACCTAACTATCTTGGAAAAGAAGCTTTAGGGAAATCATCAGGAATGTACTTGGTTATTTCAAATAAGAAAGTAAGATTGGAACTTTTGGAACAATTGACTCAAACTTTCCTTTTACCTATGCAAATCAGAACTAGCACAAGCAGTCGTGCCGTTTTACGCATAACGTAGAAAAATGTTAACCATGGTCTTGACTGTCTTACTGATGTGTTTGGGAATGAAAGCTTTTCATTTGATAGGTTTATCAGTATAAAATGGAGGGAAACCAAGTATAGGGAATGGGCAAGTGTAGAGCTTTGGGAATTGTAAATGACTTGTAACTTTTCTGTTCTGTAGGTTTCGTATGAACCATTAGGATATGATCCGCCTTTGCTGGCAGGTCTAGTGGTTTAGGAATTAGGCTTCAGTATAAATTTCTAGCTGCATGTGAGTCTTCTGGGGTGGGTGCTTTCTGACTGGTCTTGGCTGCAGGTAGTGCCAGTGAACAGTGCTTCCTGCTGTCTGGCCCCTTTGAGGTACTGGGATGTGAGCTCATACTTTGGACATTCTTCCCAAGAAGTAGTAAGATTTTAATAAAATATGACCAGAATTTTGAAATTCAGGTCATGGCGTGAAATTCTCAAACTTGTGTAAAGAAGTATGTACACTTTAATGCTTGGGGTTAAAAGGAAGGGAAATCATAGCAGCTTTTGATGTTTCTTAATCCCTTTTAGAAGGTTTGAAGATTTGTACCTGAACAACCCAGTTAAAGCACTCAGAGTGTTTTTGATGCCTTAGAGATAGAAAATTTTTGTCTGACAGAAGCTAGGAAGGAATAAAGTCCATTCTATAGCTGTTAGATCTGCCTCAGGAAAAAGTACTTGTTCTTTTTGTTCCTAGCTTTCCTCAGTTTGTGAGATAACTCTATTTTTTTAAGTATAATTTTATTTCTTTCAATGGATTTGAAATAAAAAAAAACTTTGGAATAATGCCTGTATTTCATTGTGGGTTTCTTTGTTAGATGCCAAGAAAGTAATCCAAGTTTGTTCGCCAGCTTTGAGGAGCAGGCAGATAGATGCCTGCGGCCTTTATGTGCTCAGCCCAAGGCAGGGGTGAGGCAGGTGTGGGGGCAAGCAGAGGCTCTTTTGTCCCAAGTCAGGGGGCAAGCAGAGGCTCTTTTGTCCCAAGTCTTTGCTGTGCTCAGTTGTGTCCAACTCTTTGCAACTCCATGGACTGTAGCCCTCCAATCACTGTCCATGGGATTTTCCAGGCAAGAATACTAGAGTGGATTACCATTTCCTTCTGCGGGGGATCTTCCTGACCCAGGGATCAAACCCATGTCTCTTGGACCTCCTGCATTGGCAGGCAGAGTCTTTACTGTTGAGCAACCAAGTCTCAGTTCAGTTCAATCGCTCAGTCGTGTCTGACTCTGCTACCCAATTAATCGCAGCATGCCAGGCCTCCCAGAGTTCACTCAGACTCACGTTCATTGAGTCCGTGATGACATCCAGTCATCTCATCCTCTGTCGTCCCCTTCTCTTCCTGCCCCAAATCCTTCCCAGCATCAGAGTCTTTTCCAGTGAGTCAACTCTTCATGAGGTGGCCAAAGTACTGAAGTTTCAGCTTTAGCATCGTTCCTTCCAAAGAAATCCCAGGGCTGATCTCTAGAATGGACTGGTTGGATCTCCTTGCAGTCCAAGGGACTCTCAAGAGTCTTCTCCAACACCACAGTTCAAAAGCATCAATTCTTCGGCGCTCAGCCTTCTTCATAGTCCAACTCTCCCATCCATACATGACCACAGGAAAAACCATAGCCTTGACTAGACGGACCTTAGTCAGCAAAGTAATGTCTCTGCTTTTGAATATGCTAACTAGGTTGGTCATAACCAAGTCTAGGCTTCCCTTACTGACAGGGAACATAGTTGTCTCTGAATTTAGAGCGCCTCTTCTGTTACATTCTTTGTCACCTAGTCTAATGTAAATGTATATACCAGAAGAGAGGAGGCAGAAACTCGCGTCCTGCTTGGACACCTAGTGTCTCAGAGTGCGGCCTCTGCCTTCAGGGTAGGAAATGAGTTCTCAGGCTTTGAGGTTGACGGGACATCAGAGTCAGGCCTTTCCCCTCACAGTATGCACTGTCTTCATCTGAGTGTCTGTAAAAAGGAATTCAGAAATACAAGCCAGAGAAAAGCTGAGTGTTTCAAGGGAAGACACCATCTAGATCCTTGTCTTCTATGATCCTGCAGTTATTTTCATGTCTTGGGAAATAGATTTCTACTCACTGCATCTTAATGAAAACTAGTGCAGTAATGGTTTCTAAGGGTACTACGTCCCATTTCATTTTTATGAATCAGTTGTAAGTTAGCATCCAATAACTTGTCAGGAAATTCTATATCAAGATGGTTGTGAGGGTGCCAGCCCTATTTCAACAAAAGCACTTTAGACCTATTGCTCGCTGGCTGCCTGGGAGTGAAGAGCTCAGGTGCCTTTTACACATTGTCAGGGAGAACAGCAACCCCGAATACCTTTTGACTGCAAAGTCCCCGCTCCCCCCAGCACTCCGGACCCGAAGGTTATGCAGGGCTGTCCAGAGAACAGGGCTTGCAAGAGAATGGAGTTGTTAGGCTGTGTTAGTGTCACACATCACATTTGTTTGCAGCCCACTTACCCAAGTCTTGCTTCCTGAGAAGCAGCTATTGGACCGGATACCTTTCTACATGGCCCCCTTTCAGTTCTGCCTCCTGAGTCTCTGGACTTCCCCGGCCTCACCTCCCCTGCCCCACCTTCTGCAGGGGACATCGCCCTCTCTGGCCTGGCTTTGGTCTCCCCGGAACCTTCCACGCTTTGCAGGTCTTCGTGGCTCCCCAGTACACTGGGTGAGACCCAGCCTCCCTGGGATGTGGCTCTGCTGCCTTCACCACCACCCGGCCCCAACTCTCCTGCATCACTCGGCTTTGGCAGCAGGCTTTTCTCAGCACTCTGCCCCGGGGCCGGCTGCCTCAGCGCAGCTCTGGAACGGCTTCACCCCTCTTACTGTTCACTTCCCACCCTTCTGTCTCAGGCCCCTGGCTTTCTAGGCAAAGTCAATCTTGTTTTACTTCCCTTCTTGGCACTTTTCAGCGTTTGAGACGATCTATTTGTGCATGTTTAAGGAGAAGTCTCTGAGGAGACTCCAGGCTCTGAGCTGGCGTCTTGTTTTTATGCCAATATTGACCTTAGAAGAGAGCCCAGGCTTAAGGAAATTATACCTAATATTTTGCGTGTTGTTATTTCATATGTCTCAGTTTATTCAGTATGAATTATCACCACTGAAAACTAAAAGCAAACGACAAACAAGCCAGCAAACAAAACCTCCCAAAAACCAAACAGTGACATTCCCAAAGCTTATGCCCTAATACTTAAGACGGGCAAAGATATTCTTTTATGAGAGAAGTTGATCCTGAACTTCAGCTGTTTCAGATTCATTTGTTAGGAACACAGATCACAAGGCTCGGCCCAGAATTTCTGATTCTATAGGTTTCCTAGTATAAGATGTTTTCAAGTGATGCTTCTGCTGCAGACCCAGGGACCACATTTTGCAGAGCACTACGGTCGAGGCTAATGATACCTCTCTCCCTAACACTAGGTCCCCATCCCTATGCCTACCTCTTATCTCCTCTATGATGGCACTAGGCCTTTGTTTGTAACAGTGACCAGGCAATAACAACAGGAAGTCTGAGACAGAGAATGACTCACTGAATGTAAGAATGGGCTTGCCATTGTTAGATACCTACAGTGCTATGGAAAACAGCCTTGACCTCTGGAGACAGGTTGTAGATCTATGAAGAGGAAATCTTCTAACCTCTACCAATTTATCACCCCCAAATGATGGAAAGCAGGGTCAAAAAAGAAAAAATCCTGAAATGTCCCACTGCAATGGAATTCTGAACATCACCGAGAAACTTTTGCAAGAAGATGGAAATTATCTGGGGGAATGCTCAGATAAAATTCTGAGTGGCTCTATGCCAGAAAAAATAACCCCTTGCAATTAAGAACAAGTTAAATTAAACTGTCTGGGCTTAATTGAGCACACTCTGAGAGTTCCTTTTCAATAAACATGGTGCTTTCAGCAGGTGAGAATGAAATTGTCCAGTCTCTTGAAATTAAGTTAAAGCCCCACCTCTTCTGTCGTTCAAATAAGATGGTGCGAGGAAGCCAATTCCAAGGGATGCAAAATGCCACCCAATTCATATGCAAGGAAATATCTACTTGTATCCAACCATATCGAATGTTCTTTTGCAATTATGAGGGCTGGTTTTGTGAAGATGCTGCAGAACCAGGAGCACGCAGGTGACTGCAAAACCTGGTGGTGATATCTCCCTAACACACAGGCACACGCAGCTCTGTGGTAACTAAGTCAGCTTGGGCTGATCAGGAAATGGTTTCCAAGAAAAATCTAAGGAGACTTGAAACATCGATGCAAATAGTCAGTACCTCCCACCCAAAGATCCCCCTTGTCCTTCCTCACATCTCGTTTGTCTTCAAAGCTTGAAGTCCTTCGTTATTTTAATCTATCTCTGCAGACAAAACGGGAGAGTCAGAGAGTAAAAGATGAGCAGGAGGGCAGTGCCAAACCCACCTGGCATCAGTGTTGAGACCACCTCTCCCTGGAGGCTTTTATTATTCATGCCATGCTCCTGGATTCTGAGCAGCTGCATAGCAGGGGCCACAAATAAGCTAATACAAGTTTTTGGAGGAAGTGAAGGGGGTTGAGAAAAAGCACAGTTTCTTCAAAATCAGAGGAGCAGATAACTATCACTGTTCTGCTGATGCGTGTTTTCCCTGCTGACTGGCAGAGGTTGTACCTCAGGCCTGAACTTGCCTGGACAAGGGTGGCTTTGGTGGCTCAGCCCAGGTCTAGAGGATTTGTCTGTTAGTCACAAACTCGGTCTCCCTGCATGTCTGAGAAAGAGCCATGATTCATCTTGACAACTGTCAGTGTGTTACCTCAAATGGGCACAAGGAGCGATGAGCAACCTGGGGCCGGAAATGAACACAAAGGAGCCAAGGCCACTTTCCGTAAGCCTCATGAGGTCTGGGCAAGAAGGCTGGGCCAGAAGCAGCCCCGCAGAAAGGGGCCAAGTCAGCACACCCTCAGACTCCTGTCGTTCCCAGAGAAGCGCGGGGGAGCTCAGAAGCATGGGAAAGTATCCTGGAGAGTAAAAACGTTATGCTCCTCCACATCCTCCTCTCTTCCCCAAACAACACTTACTTCAGGCTTCAAACAAATGTATGCCAGGTTTCATAATTTCATCAATTCTGCATGCCCAACTCTAACATTATACTAGAGTAAAAAATGTGTACCTGTGAGCCACAGTTGCAGACGTAGGCATATTCCCAAGAGAAAGGTGTACATCTGTTCCTGGGAGACACATCAGAATGTTTAGAGCAGCCTTATTGCTAAAAGCCCCAAAGTGGAAGTCACCCCAATGTGCCCCAACAGTGGTGGAATGGATAAATGAGTCTTGTATCTTCACATAATGGGCTACTGAATAGCAATGCGAAGGATACGGGAGAATCCCACAAACATAATGTTGAAGGAAAGAAGTCAGACTCTGAAGAGTAATACTGTGCAGTTCATTTTATGTCAAGACTAAAAGAAGCAAAACTAAACCATGCTGTTAGAAATCAGGATATCTTCCTGGATCAAGGAGAGGTTGGGAGGGAGAGTCCCAGAGAAACTGTTTCTGGATCTTTGGTTACACATTGATTCAGTTCTTGAATACATGAAGCTATTCACTTGTGATATGCTCACCTTTCTGCATGTGGATCACACTTCAAAAAAAGCTAATACACCAGAGTCACACATACACAGCAAAACAGAACAAAGCACAAGAATCGAAATACCTACTAGCATTGATATTTGTAAACTTTAGAATGCAAATGTAGTGACCGGTGCAAATAAGAAATTCTGTCAGAATTTGCCACATAAATCAGTCTGTCCCAACTGTCAAATCAGTATAATAAAGCAAAATGTCAAGTAGCAGAAAGAGTTAGTCCCCTGCTTTATTGTCCCTTTTAAGTGTCTTAC
Source organism: Madoqua kirkii (assembly GCA_006408675.1). Taxonomy (NCBI): domain Eukaryota; kingdom Metazoa; phylum Chordata; class Mammalia; order Artiodactyla; family Bovidae; genus Madoqua; species Madoqua kirkii. Next base: position 7,489 of record SJYC01100273.1, read on the forward strand.
ACCAGCGGAGGTACCTCGGATCACACACACTTCAGGATGGGACTCAGGAGAGTTTACCACCCATGAAATCGAGGGAGGAACTGTGTGGTAAATGATGCCTTTCTCCTAAGCTTTCCCAGGGAAAAGAAGATACATTTCTTATCATCTCTCTTTCTTCATCCTTTAGATCCCATTCCAAAGATAAACTGTAATCACAGGAGACATCTCATCAATAGAAAACTCATTTTTCCTAGACCCATGACAAATGGGTCATGAAACCTATAAATCATTGCTTAAGCCTTAGCCAAAGTTGATCAAAAAAATGTTTTTTCCTAAAAGGAAAGCTTTCTTCTCTTAAAACAGCAGTATCTTCTGGTTAACAGTGTAACTCTTAACTAAACTTTTGTGTCAGAATATGTTTTGGTAGAGACAGCTTAATGGAGTTGCTGAAACATCATTCCTCTGACAAGGATTTCCAGAACCAGGAAATCACATGCATTATTCCAAATTTATATGAGTAAAAGCTCCAAAAAAGTTTAAATATACCTTTTGAGGATGAAAATATTTGCTTTTAACATATTAAGTGGAAATGCCTTTATAGTATTTCATAATCAATATTCAGTTGCAAATACTATCTGGATATGGACATTAAGGAACTTTTTTTGAGTTCAAAATATGGCTGTTAGAGTCAGACTGGGAAGGACCGTTAGGGAAACACCTAAAGTTCTTTCATATTTGAGCTCTTAAACAAAACAAGGAAAATGATGTTTTCCATGCAATGGCCATATTAGTGAGCCCTGTCTTCCTACATTGCCTCAGTTCAGTTCAGTCGCTCAGTCGTGTCCAACTCTTTGCGACCCCATGAATCACAGCACGCCAGGCCTCTCTGTTCATCACCATCTCTCAGAGTTCACTCAGACTCATGTCCATCGAGTCCGTGATGCCATACAGCCATCTCATCCTCTGTCGTCCCCTTCTCCTCCTGCCCCCAATCCCTCCCAGCATCAGAGTCTTTTCCAATGAGTCAACTCTTCGCATGAGGTGGCCAAAGTACTGGAGTTTCACCTTTAGCATCATTCCTTCCAAAGAAATTCCAGGGTTGATCTCCTTCAGAATGGACTGGTTGGATCTCCTTGCAGTCAAAGAGACTCTCAAGAGTCTTCTCCAACACCACAGTTCAAAAGCATCAATTCTTCGGCGCTCAGCCTTCTTCATAGTCCAACTCTCACATCCATACATGACCACAGGAAAAACCATAGCCTTGACTAGACGGACCTTAGTCAGCAAAGTAATGTCTCTGATTTTGAATGCGCTATCTAGGTTGGTCATAACTTTTCTTCCAAGGAGTAAGCGTCTTTTAATTTCATGGCTGCAGTCACCATCTGCAGTGATTTTGGAGCCCCAAAAAATGAAGTCTGACACTGTTTCCACTGCTTCCCCATCTATTTCCCATGGGACCAGATACCATGATCTTTGTTTTCTGAATGTTGAGCTTTAAGCCAACTTTTTCACTCTTCTCTTTCACTTTCATCAAGAGGCTTTTTAGTTCCTTTTCACTTTCTGCCATAAGGGTGGTGTCATCTGCATATCTGAGGTTATTGATATTTCTGCTTGTGTTTCTTGCAGTCCAGCATTTCTCATGAGGTACTCTGCATAGAAGTTAAATAAGCAGGGTGACAATGTACAGCCTTGACGTACTCCTTTTCCTATTTGGAACCAGTCTGTTGTTCCATGTCCAGTTCTAACTGTTGCTTCCTGACCTGCATAACAAGACTAGGCTTCCCTTACTGACAGGGAACATAGTTGTCTCTGAATTTAGAGCGCCTCTTCTGTTACATTCTTTGTCACCTAGTCTAATGTAAATGTATATACCAGAAGAGAGGAGGCAGAAACTCGCGTCCTGCTTGGACACCTAGTGTCTCAGAGTGCGGCCTCTGCCTTCAGGGTAGGAAATGAGTTCTCAGGCTTTGAGGTTGACGGGACATCAGAGTCAGGCCTTTCCCCTCACAGTATGCACTGTCTTCATCTGAGTGTCTGTAAAAAGGAATTCAGAAATACAAGCCAGAGAAAAGCTGAGTGTTTCAAGGGAAGACACCATCTAGATCCTTGTCTTCTATGATCCTGCAGTTATTTTCATGTCTTGGGAAATAGATTTCTACTCACTGCATCTTAATGAAAACTAGTGCAGTAATGGTTTCTAAGGGTACTACGTCCCATTTCATTTTTATGAATCAGTTGTAAGTTAGCATCCAATAACTTGTCAGGAAATTCTATATCAAGATGGTTGTGAGGGTGCCAGCCCTATTTCAACAAAAGCACTTTAGACCTATTGCTCGCTGGCTGCCTGGGAGTGAAGAGCTCAGGTGCCTTTTACACATTGTCAGGGAGAACAGCAACCCCGAATACCTTTTGACTGCAAAGTCCCCGCTCCCCCCAGCACTCCGGACCCGAAGGTTATGCAGGGCTGTCCAGAGAACAGGGCTTGCAAGAGAATGGAGTTGTTAGGCTGTGTTAGTGTCACACATCACATTTGTTTGCAGCCCACTTACCCAAGTCTTGCTTCCTGAGAAGCAGCTATTGGACCGGATACCTTTCTACATGGCCCCCTTTCAGTTCTGCCTCCTGAGTCTCTGGACTTCCCCGGCCTCACCTCCCCTGCCCCACCTTCTGCAGGGGACATCGCCCTCTCTGGCCTGGCTTTGGTCTCCCCGGAACCTTCCACGCTTTGCAGTCTTCGTGGCTCCCCAGTACACTGGGTGAGACCCAGCCTCCCTGGGATGTGGCTCTGCTGCCTTCACCACCACCCGGCCCCAACTCTCCTGCATCACTCGGCTTTGGCAGCAGGCTTTTCTCAGCACTCTGCCCCGGGGCCGGCTGCCTCAGCGCAGCTCTGGAACGGCTTCACCCCTCTTACTGTTCACTTCCCACCCTTCTGTCTCAGGCCCCTGGCTTTCTAGGCAAAGTCAATCTTGTTTTACTTCCCTTCTTGGCACTTTTCAGCGTTTGAGACGATCTATTTGTGCATGTTTAAGGAGAAGTCTCTGAGGAGACTCCAGGCTCTGAGCTGGCGTCTTGTTTTTATGCCAATATTGGTGTATAGGAGATACTCATTTCTTAAATGAATACCTAGACCTTTCCTGGATTTTGGAAAGGCTTTTTGGCACTGTATGGCTTTCTGGAATGGTCTCTGATGAATTTCTGAAGCTGTACAAATTTCTGCAAAACTTGGAGACTTAGGACTTGAACACAGCCTCTGAAACATGGGGCAAAGTGCGTGACTACTGTGTTCCTGAGTCCTCCCTGCAAAGAGCGCCCTTTGAGTCGCCCACCTGGGTTCAAGCAGCCATTTCTGTCCCCATTGTCCCTCTGGGACGAAGAGCACTTAGTTACTGAGGTTTCTCCTTGAACTTTTTTGTTGACTTGCTTGATAATCAGAGCAAACGTTATGTGAACTAGGCAGTTTTGGTATTAAAACATCTAAAGGGGAGGATGGAGAAAGATGTATTTTTCACTTAACACAACTACAGTGTCCACTTAAAGAGTTCCAACCTAATTTTAACTGGTTTTATCCTGGGGGTAGGGGCAACTTGAAACCTTGTGCATAGAATGTGGCTTGCAGGTACAGCTGGGCGTGAGAACGATTTAGCGAACTCAAAACTTTTTGACCCTCAGAAAGACAGCCATTACTCAAAATGCTCATGATGAATAATCATTATTAGGGAACATATCTGCTTTATCAGCAGGAAACCTTAAAAACTGGATGTTACAAGTCTTATAAAAAATAGTGATTTGAAACGAATACTGCTTTATTTTATGAGGCCACATCGCAAGCACTTTCGTATTATTGGCATAGGAGTCAGTCTGTACTTCTGTCTTCAGTAACTTAGAAACAGCCTCTGGCTTGCGCTATGGTTTCTCCATCCTGTCAAGGTTTCATCTGTGACATCTGTCCTTACCTGCCCTTCACCTTGGCTCAGAAACTTCCAGATGTGCAGAGACAACCCCGGGATGGTGTGCAGGATTCTAGAAGCTCGCTGCAGGGTGGAGGTGGGTCTAGGGGACCGTGGGAAGGCTGAGCAAGCAGAGGAAGGCCAGGTGTCTGGCCACTGGCAGGGACTGAGCCAGAGGGCCCGGGTGGCTCCAGTGCCTCAAAGTGGAGCTCGGCCAGTGGGCTTCCACTCATGGGAGACAAATGGACTCGGCAAGCGTGGAAGAAACGAGAGCTCACCTTTGCCACGGTGCTGCCTGATGCGGCAGTGTCTTTCAAACAGATGCTGGCTTTACTAGCGTATCTCACAGGAAAAGGAGACGAAGGACAAGGAGTCTGCAAATCTCAGGTGCTGAGGTCACTGTGCTCTAAGTGCTGCGCGGTTCTGGCCACGTCGGGAACCCAGCTTTGAGGCGGCGCCTCCTGCATGTTCAGTCACGTCTGTGGCCTCATGGGTTGTAGTCCACCAGGCTCCTCCGTCCATGGGATTTTCCAGGCAAGAATACCAGAGTGGGTTGCCGTTCCCTTCTCTGGAGAATCTTCCCAACCCCAGGATCGAACCCACATCTCCTGCATCCCCTGCATTGGCAGGTGGATTCTTTACCACTGAGTCAACCATATCAAAAAGGCTTCTTATTCTACGGTCCACCTTTGCACCTGTGCAGAGGCAAAAAAAAAAAAAACCCACCTACACATTTGGGCCCCCAGAGGGCTATGAAGCATCACTTTCCAGGTCCAAGCATGTGTTCATCTGCAAAGGGAAAAGGAATGGGAGGTAGGGGGATGGGCACAAAGGTCCATTTTAGGAAATCTTTTATTGCAAATTCCATTCTGTGTATTGATTTTGAGAGAAAAATCCTGAGCAGAATACAAATGACAGCAAAATACACATTTAGTTGCTAGTAAAGGGAACGGGATTATTGAAAATAACATGATAATTAAAACTTAGCATTCTAAAAGCCGCCGTCACTTAAGCAAAGTAAAGACATTTAGATGAAGGGTGTGATCCCACAGAAGAGTAGTAAGAAAGTTTCTTCAGGGAAACAGCATATTGGGCTTGATCAAAGGCCGATGATGTCACATGTGATTTCTGAGCATCACTGCGGCTGATCAGCAGGCCTCTCTTCACGAAGCAACTTGCAAGGCCGGGGCCCAGCCCCCTACCCTGGGGCACACTTGTGTCTCTACTTGGGGCCAGAGAATGGAGCAAAGGCCTTGTCCTGGCCCGCCATGCACGCTTCTACCTCCTCCACCGTGCGGGGCACGCAGGTCAGCAGCTCCATGCCAGTGTCAGTCACCACAACGTCCTCCTCGATCCGGACCTGGTCAGACAGACGGGCACTTGTTATCTCTGAGCTGCCCTTGCGCACTTAGTTTGAGCATCAGGCCCGACAGCTCCAGGCTGAGTGGGAAGAGCCCTTCCTGCAGAGTGGGCAGCATGGCCCGGGATGGGGTGCTGGCCTCAAGGCCGCTGTGGGCAGCTGCTGGGCAGAAGGCGCCTCTCACAGGACATCTGCTGCTCCACCCCCCTACCCTGGCTTGCCCCCTGCCAGGTGGGTGGCAGTCCCTGGAGCGGGCAGGGGGTTTTATAGGAATCTATGTCACTTGTGTTGAAGGCTGGTGACAGACCATGAGAAAGGGTGGACCAGGTGTCTCTCAAGTGAGAAGAGTCAAGATTGTGCCTCCTGTCCTGAGGACAAAGAGGTGACAGGTGTAGAGGGAAGGGAAGGGGGTGTTCTGGGAGCAATCAGCACTCACCCCACCAAAACCACGGAAGCGCTGCAGGACCTCGCGGTTAAAGAAGCAGGCGCGGGCTGGGTCAGCCAGGGCCTCATCCAGGAGGTGGTCGATGAAGTAGATGCCCGGCTCCACGGTGAGCACCATGTGTGGCTCCAGGTGCCGGGCGGTGCGCAGGCGCCGCAGGCCAGGCTCGTCAATCCGATCCACACCCTGGGGGGGGGGGCAGTGCGGGGCGAGGGCAGTGAGGGGGGACCCAGGAGGGCGCAGCCCCAGGCCAGGGCCACCACCTCAGCGGTAGGCAGACAGAAACGGGCGAGCGTGCAGGGCGCCCACCCGTCTGTGCAAGCATCTACACCTGGGGCCTGGCTCTGGCCCCTTGGGTCCCCCTGGAGTCTCAGGAGGCTCTGTGACCTCAGAGGTCTCCAGCCCACACTCAGACTTGCTGGGCAGTCCACGGTCCTTCACATAAAGCCCTCTGCTCGCTCCCCTAGATTTCTCGTGTCCCTGCCCCTTGTCACCCCTAGAACTGTGCCCCACGGACACTCGTGCACACACCCAAGGCACGCTGCCCCTGCTGACCCAAGGGGCTGCCTGGGGGTCTGGCTGCCTCACTCAGGCCCTCTCTCTGCCAGGGGAGCAGTTGAAGCCAAACCTGTGAAGCCAAAAAAGCTCTTAGGAGCTGCAGGGCCTCCCAGGCTGCATCTTTCTTCCAGGCAGCTGGTTTCCAGGCAGAGTGGAAACCAGCCCTGAAGTGCTGGGCCTGGCTCCCGACAAGCCGAGGCCCAGGTTTTCCATGTGGCTTTCCAGGAAGAGGGACAGGTGCTGTCAGCAGGACACCAGCCCTGGCTCGTGTGTGCACAGACGCACTCACCCTGTGTTCATGGCCTGGGGGTATGGCCTGCGAGGAGCACACTGGGCAGCTCCACACCATGCCCATGTGCTGGGCCTCCGCTGGGCCACGGGGGACTGGCTCTCAGCTGTCCTCCAGCGCTCACATGGGCGTGGCCAATGGGGCAGATGGCACCTAGGACATTTGCAGAAATCTCCCTGCTTCCCCAAGTCCTGGAGGCACCCGTCCGGCCCTCAGCCAAGGCCTGGGAGCAAGCGGGCAGCAGGCATGCTTTCTGGTCGGCCTCTGAGCTTGCCCTGCCCCGCTCGTGGCTCTACGCTGGAAGCCCAGCTGCTGGAGATGGAACTGTCATTTCTGACTGTTTGGGGGCCAAGAACATCAGACTTCAATTAGTGGTTCATGTAAGGAACCAGAAACGGGCTGGCTCAGCCTCCACCCATGGCTGGGCACAGCAGGGAAGGCTGTGACCATGATTCCACGAGGCCGGGGACAGCAGGGCCCTGTGTGCACAGCCACCCTGGCCAGGTGTGAGCCAGGCTGGGATGGAGGTGACGAGGGGACACCAAGGTCCTGTGACCCCTGGGCACAGATGCCCATCTGGTGTGGTACCTGACCCACAGTACGATGTGCCCGGAGCGTCTGGGCAGGAGGGCAGGGGGCACAGTCTTAGATGACGGTCCCTGTGCTCAGGGAAAAGGTGCTGGAGGTTGGGTAGCAGGGGCCTATTTCCTGCTCCCTGGGCAGCCCCTCCCCTCCCTTCCCTTCATGCTGCCCCCAAAAGCCAACCCTTTTTTTCCGAGGCTGTCAAAGTCAGGAGCCTGGCGGAGGCAGAGAGCTGATGAGGTCTTGCCTCCCTGATCTCCTTGGTGGCTGTGGGGCTGTGCCAAGGGTGGAGGGTTTGCTCAAACTTGTACAGACGGCCTTCTCTCCAGAAGATTTCAGGACCACCGCTCAGACTGGGGGTGAGGGGTGAATGGAAGGGATCCTGGGGGGCACAGGAGGATGTGCCTGCCCTCGCCCACAGACTATGACCCCTGCAGAGCACTCGCTCCCAGGAGTCTGCCCTATAGGCCTCACCAAGGATGGCCAGATCAGGGCTGGGAGAAGGATGGAGGCAGCGCTGACTAGGGAGAAGACCCCATGAAGGAGAGAGGCCGAGCCCCTCAGGCCTGGGGACTTCAGCCTTGTTGGGGGTGGGAGGACCCTGCCCATGCTGGGTCCGCCCCGGCTTCCGCTTGGGCTCAGGGCTTGACGGGGCCTCCGCTGCACTGGGCTCCAGGCAGAGGAGACCCAGATGTGTCTGTAGGCCTGAAATAAAACAAATGACTTTTATAGGAAAAGCCATATTTTTTCCACAATGTTTATCTGTCAGAAGAATAGACTCCGTGAGCACAAAGGCCCGCTTACTGGAAAAGATGAAAACAGTTTGCTGCCAATTTTCTCTGGTGGAAAAAAAAAGTGCTTTGGCGACTAATGAATAACGAACCTCAGTTAACAATGTCTGGAAGGCTCTGCTCTTGGCTCCCTGAGCACAGTGTGATGGATAGAAATTAGGAAATTAAAACTGATTTTGTTTCTCCAAATTTAACTGTTTACACTTGAGGAAAAAAATAATTGAATAATAATGCTTCTCTTGAGCAATTTCCCCCCCAAAAAATCGTTCTTAGAGCTTTCAAAATACCCTGCAGCTAAGGGGCCAAGCCATCTTGGCTAACTGGCTGGTGGGCCCCAGGGCGTGCACCGATTGCATAATCCACCCCCCTGTGCTTCGGGCGCCCGGCCAGACAGCAGGGCCGGCTCACCCCCACCCAGCGGCCTGTGGAGGCTGCAGCCACCTGCCCAGCAGAGCCTCCTGAAGCCTCAAGCTTTTTCTGGGTGGTCCTTTCAAGGGTCGGTCAGTACGAGGGGGAGGGGAAGGCCTGGCCTGGAGATGCCCACACAAGCCTCCCTGTCCCGCTGAGCATGCCTCCTAGCAATGAGGAGGCCATGGGGTCCCTGCTGGCCCAGGCACCTGGGGGAACAGAAGCTGTACCAGGAGAGGGTGGGGCAGGGCTTGCAAGGGGCGCTGGGCTCAGCTCGTCCCGGGCTGGACCGGCCACCAGCCTGAGGAGCCTCGTCACATCTGACGAACGAGGCCAGAGGCAGGACATCACGGAGACCCAGCTCTGGGGCTCCCGCGGCCCTCTGGGGACCCTGTGCACTGCGCACTTCCAGGGCAGGAGCTGCCCCCAGCATGCAGCCCTGGGCCCTGTGTGGAACATATCCACTGCCCGCCAGGTTCTGTGGAGGCGGCCACTAGGGGAGGCGCCCTCATGTAAGGACGCCCCTTGGGCGTGGGGGGAGGGGACCGGGGCAGTGACCTGGGTCAGGATCAACCCCTGGGTGAAGGGGGAGGAGGGGTAGCAAGCCTTGCCAAAACCCCAGTCCTTCTCATCCTGCCTGTCCCCCTACACTGCGGCCATGTCCCAGAGCACACCCCCCACCCCCCAGGGAGGGCCAGGCTCAGCTCCAGCTCACAGGTAGGCCGCTTAGGCCAACGCGCCCACACTGACCTCGGGGTAGCCTCCCACGTCGTGCACGTCGAGGCCCAGCAAGTGGCCAAGCCCGTGAGGCATGAACACAGCTCCAGGTGGACCTGGACCATGGCGTCCACGCTGCCGGTCAGGAGGCCAATGCGGGTCAGCTCCTCCAGGTGGATGCGGTCGGCCAGGCGGTGCATGTCGGGCCACCAGACACCTGGGGCTCAGGACGAGGCTGCAGTGAGCTGCGGCCTCTGGCAGCCTGGCCAGAGCTTCCCAGGGCAAGGTTGTGGGGGACACAGGAAGTCCTTGCACTGGCTGAGGCCAGGGAGCCTGAGGCGAGGGGCAAGAGTGATGTGGCCCAGGCGGGCCCCTGGCAGGGCTCTCTTAGCGCAGCTCTGGACTCGGGACCCCTCCTCTCTCGCCACTGTGCCCTCAGGGCTAGGCTCCTCTCACCCACGGTCACCCGCAGGGGCCCAGCTCCTGTTGTGTCTGCTCCCAGGGCCAGGGGAGCCCAGTAAAATCTTTGGCATCAGGAAGAGAAAAGCATGTGCCCCCAAGAGCCGACGCGGGGCAGCCTCGGTGAGCCTCAGACGGAGGTCAGGTGGGGGTGGGGGAGGGGTGTCCTTGCACATCCCCACATGGGGGGCTGAATCATCCTTGGAGCTGCGGTGGGGAGCAAAGGTTTCTGGGGTGAAGTGCAGTCAGCACAGCCTCACCGGCAAACCGGCAGGGGTCTGTGGCCCTGTGGCTACCAGCACCAGATGACCATCTCTGTGGTAGCCCAGATGTCCAAACCCTGGGCTCTAATCCAACTCATCCTGGCCCCATGTTTCTGGGGCAAAGGTCACCATGGAGAACATTCCCAGGCACCAAGTTCTGAAGACTGTAGGCTCTTCAGAGCTGCCTGGCCCTCAGGGAGGCCCTGAGGGGCTGGAACCTCAGGCCCTCAGGAAGCGGCCTCCAGGAGCCTTGCTGTCAGTGGGGCGCGGCCGCCTTGCCCACTGGACCTCCACGGATGAGGGCATCGGGTGCTCAGACTGCGCACAAGAACCGAGGCTGGCAATGCTCCCTGCCCTACCTTACAAGGGCAGAGTTGGGGGCAGGCCATGTGCCAGCCAAGGCCAGCAGCCGTGGGACGAACAGGGCCAAAAGGACAGGGTGGGACCTGCACCCAGAGAGGGTGGCCAGGGCTGGGCCCTGTGGCCCCTCCATGTGGGGCGTTACCCTGGCTGTCAAGGGGCTGCTCAGCCATGCCCCAGTGATCTCGGCTGCAAGAGGGGAACACTGGGATTCCACATCCCAAGGGGCCTTGCTGGACCCTGCACTGGTGAGAGGTGGGCCACCAGGATCTGAGCCTCTAGGGCTGACAGGGAGCAGATGATGAGGTCAAGGGATAGAGGGAGATGAGACACAGGCCCTCCCCTTTCCCCCTACCCTGCCAGAGACGGTGGGCTCATGTTTGGGATCTTGAGCCGGCTAGAGGCCTGGGGCTGAGCCAACCTCCTGAACCCTCAGGACCCAGGGTCTGCGTTGGTGGTGCTGTACCCTGATCACCAGGCAGTGGGTAGTCCCCGGCACGAGACACAGGGAGCCCAAGGGTGGAGGAAGCCCAGTCTTGTCCAGATACACAGCCTCCTTGGAGTCCAGCCCTGTTCTATCTGCCCCGGCCCATGAAGTGGGTGTGGCATCCTGGGGTCTGGAGTCTAGTTACAACGTCGGCATGGGTGGCTGGGTCTGCACTCCTGGGGGTGGAGCCAGCGAGGGGAGCTTTTCTCTGATGGTTTGGCATCCTGAAAGAGACCTGGTTAACCAGGTCCCAGCTAGGCTGCTCACATGCTGTGTGGCCTAGGCAGGCCTGCCACTGTTCATCTATCACTTGTGGCCAGTCAGACCGTAGGTTCGACACTTTATGATCAGTGCGTCCCTGGGGCAGAAGCCAAGCCTGCCCAGCCTCGGCCACCTCTCCTCCTAAGATTGACTCACCCACCGTGCCCTCCTCGGGCCAGGGACCGCTGCTTCAGAAGCACAGCGAGGTCCCTGCACAGGGCCGGCTGGCCTGTGACCCTCCTGCTCGAGGTCTCAGTGTGCACATCGGCCCCTCCCGGAGCCCCTCTCCCACTGCAACCGCTCTGCTGTCCCGGCCACTACTGTCTGCACCTATTGCTGTCAGTGGGGCGCGGCCGCCTTGCCCACTGGACCTCCACGGATGAGGGCATCGGGTGCTCAGACTGCGCACAAGAACCGAGGCTGGCAATGCTCCCTGCCCTACCTTACAAGGGCAGAGTTGGGGGCAGGCCATGTGCCAGCCAAGGCCAGCAGCCGTGGGACGAACAGGGCCAAAAGGACAGGGTGGGACCTGCACCCAGAGAGGGTGGCCAGGGCTGGGCCCTGTGGCCCCTCCATGTGGGGCGTTACCCTGGCTGTCAAGGGGCTGCTCAGCCATGCCCCAGTGATCTCGGCTGCAAGAGGGGAACACTGGGATTCCACATCCCAAGGGGCCTTGCTGGACCCTGCACTGGTGAGAGGTGGGCCACCAGGATCTGAGCCTCTAGGGCTGACAGGGAGCAGATGATGAGGTCAAGGGATAGAGGGAGATGAGACACAGGCCCTCCCCTTTCCCCCTACCCTGCCAGAGACGGTGGGCTCATGTTTGGGATCTTGAGCCGGCTAGAGGCCTGGGGCTGAGCCAACCTCCTGAACCCTCAGGACCCAGGGTCTGCGTTGGTGGTGCTGTACCCTGATCACCAGGCAGTGGGTAGTCCCCGGCACGAGACACAGGGAGCCCAAGGGTGGAGGAAGCCCAGTCTTGTCCAGATACACAGCCTCCTTGGAGTCCAGCCCTGTTCTATCTGCCCCGGCCCATGAAGTGGGTGTGGCATCCTGGGGTCTGGAGTCTAGTTACAACGTCGTCGGCATGGGTGGCTGGGTCTGCACTCCTGGGGGTGGAGCCAGCGAGGGGAGCTTTTCTCTGATGGTTTGGCATCCTGAAAGAGACCTGGTTAACCAGGTCCCAGCTAGGCTGCTCACATGCTGTGTGGCCTAGGCAGGCCTGCCACTGTTCATCTATCACTTGTGGCCAGTCAGACCGTAGGTTCGACACTTTATGATCAGTGCGTCCCTGGGGCAGAAGCCAAGCTGCCCAGCCTCGGCCACCTCTCCTCCTAAGATTGACTCACCCACCGTGCCCTCCTCGGGCCAGGGACCGCTGCTTCAGAAGCACAGCGAGGTCCCTGCACAGGGCCGGCTGGCCTGTGACCCTCCTGCTCGAGGTCTCAGTGTGCACATCGGCCCCTCCCGGAGCCCCTCTCCCACTGCAACCGCTCTGCTGTCCCGGCCACTACTGTCTGCACCTTGTTCTGGGCACAAGTATGCTCACTTGCTTCTCGGGTCTCTCCACCAGGAGGGCGGCTGCCTCTCCAGGGCACACCACGGCCTGGCAGAGCGGGTGCTGGTCCAGGGGTGTGCATGCAGCGCGCTCTCTCCTAAGGCCCGCCCCTGCCCAAGGCCTCTGGGCCTAAGAGTAAGCCCCCAAGTAACCCTGCGAACTCTGCTCCCATCACTTGGCCTGGCCCCCGGGACCTGGGAAGGGCCGATGCCCCAGGGCAGCTCCATCTCTCTTGGGCAGGGCCTTTTTGGGTCACTAAGTGAGAGGCCCAGGAAGCAGGCTGACTTCAAACCTGGCTACCTTCCATGGTGCAGGGCTGCGGTCTCGGCCGGGCCCAGGCAGCGGGTGGGAATCAGGTATAAATCAAGCTCCGCGCTGGCAGCTCGGCTCCCCTCCTGTCCTCGCAGCCCCTTGTGGGGGCCAGACGTGCAGGCCCCGGCGATCCCCGCGGCGCCTCTAGTCTTCCTCGCCTGTGCGCCCTTGGGGAAGGCCGTGCACACGGCTCTCTTGGCCGGGAGTGGGAGTTTCTGCCTGTGTGTGGTTAGGGTTGTGACAGTGATTAAACCTCCAGCAACTTGGCCCCAGTGTCTGGCCCGGGTGGTGGTTACGACACCCACGGCCAGGGCAGGGGCCTCTGAGATGAGTGGAGGTTACTGTCCTCGGGCTAGGCTGCAGGGGTGGGCATAGGCCAGAGGGTCTCCCTGCCTGCCTAAGGCCCCAGCGTCTCGACCGCTGCAGCCCGTGGGCACCTCTGAGCCCACAGGCCTGGCCAGAGCATCGGGGTTCCCCCGAGCCTACTCACACTGGAGATAATGCACACAGATCACGCTGCAGAGACCGTGTCATCGGCCCTGCCTGCCTTCCCACCACCAGCAAGCACCAAATCTCATCCTCTCTTCCCAAAACCTCTCCTGACCCTGATGCCTCCATGGGCCCCCACCTCTCCTGGACCCCTGACTGGCTCCTCCCCACTCCTCCTGTACATGGCCAGGACACGGGGCCATCTCTTTGGAGCACGGGTCAGACCAGGCCAGTTCCTGCCCCAAGGACTGAGCCCCAAGCTCCTTGGCCTGGCTTCCCTCTCCAGCTTCATCCCCACCCACTCCTGAGGTGCCCCTGTGCCTTCCACCTGCCATTCTCTCAGCTGGGACACCTCATCTTCCTGGTCTCACTCCTCTGCCTCCTGTGGGCCTCTGTGTTGAGGCTTTCTCCAGGAAGCCCTCCCTGATTGCCTCTTCCTTTGCTGCCTGAGCTAGGCAGCGGATGGTCTCTGAAACCTGAGAAGGCGGGGCCTATGCCCTGTTCTGAGTCTGACAACCACGTGGCCTGACTGGGAGCCCCAGCCTCCCTGTGGCTCTCTTGCAGCCAGTGCTGTGACTTGATGGGCCCAGGATTCGCCTGTGCCCCCAACCCCGCTCCTCTGCGCACTCAGGTCCAGGGTAGCATGGCGGCATCTGCGTTCTGCACTGTACCACCTGCCTTTTGGGTTAGAGGGACCTGAGTCCTGGTGCCCAGGTCCCACTATGTATCCCGAGCAGCCTCAAGTCATCGACTGGTCTTTGTGCCCACCTGGCCCCATCGGACCACATCTTCCCCTGATGGGCTGGGAGCCTGCTGGGCCTGCGCCTGGGCTGGCTCCTGGGAGCCTCAGCAGCATCCATCATGGCCTTGAGGCCTCCTGCCCAGAGCGTGACAGCCCTGGGGGCTCCGAGGCCCAGAGCCGAGCCAGGAAGGCAGCGGAGGGCCCCTTGAGCTACATCCTCACAGCCCATCCAGACAAAGAGCTCACTTCATCGAAGACAATGGCCCTCGGGGGATGACCGCGCGCGCCAGGCCCTGGGGGTGCAGGAGGGAAGGCTCAGGGCTGGGGTCCCAGGGCAGGCCCCGCGGGCTGCAGGGAAGTGTCTGGCAGGCCAAGCTGGCGCGGGGCGGAGGGCTTCCAGCCCACCCCGCCACACAGCCCTGCCTGCTGCCAAGACCTCGGGGGACCCACTCACCCTGCAGGAGGGCAGGGGCAGCACGCGCCTGGGCAGCAGGCGCCACGATGCTGAGTTAAGCATGACCGCCCCACGCGGTTCCCGTGTGGTCCCCCACCCAAACCCTGGCAGAGAGGCCAGGGAGGGCGGGAACTCACCCACTGCCCTTTGGCCAGCAGAGGGGCCTCTCTCAGGCCAAGAGGGGACACAGGGCCTTTACCAAGCACAGTCCTGGCTGTGCTGGTTTTGGCCCCAGGGTGCCCCTGGTCTGCATGGCATGCTGTCCCACCGCCTCTGCCTGCTGGGCCTGTGTGTCCCGCATCATCTCTAGGGTGAGGCCTCAGGGGAGTCCAGACACTGCAGCCCCTGCCCCCACCAGGGAGGGAGGCAAAGCTGGCAAAGGGACCCTGACCAGAGTCTGCAGAATAACCAGCCTTGCCCTGGCCGGCGGCCAGCTTGGACACTAGCTCTGGTCCCCACCCTGCCCACAGCACTCCTCCTCTCACGGGGGCCGGGTGTCCCATCAGCAAGCCCACGGGAGCCCGTGGAGACAGGTGGCCGGCCCAGGATGGGCGCCTGTCCTGATGAGGAAGCCTTGGAGAGATTTGCTTGCATGGGCCAGAAGCTGGCACGTGGCCGCTGCAACCACCCCCCACCTCGCCAAGGGGCCAGTGAGGCGGGGTTTCCCCCAGGTGCTGCCGCTGCCCGGCTGGCCCTGCTGCTCTCTCATGCAGCCTCTGGGCGAGCGCAGCCCTCCTTCCCAGGCTGCGTCTGAGTGGCAGGGCGGGCGCTCCTCTGCCCCTGCCGCCACCCTCAGGCCTGCCTCCCTCAGTCCCGGAGCGTACCCCGGGACCCGTGTGCCCTAAGCACTGGCCCCGGCCCCTCCTCTGGGCATCTCACTGTGACCCTGGCTGTCTCTGTTCACTCGTCCCTGGAAGGTGCAGGAAGCAGTCACACAGTCTCTGAGGGTGTTTGTCTTGGCCCAGGAGCCAAGCCCACAAACCAGGGGCATTTCCGCTAGGACTGGGCACGGGGCTGACCTGGCCAGGGCCTGTGCGCTGCTATGGGGACCTATCCCCATCTGAGGGCAGCTCTGTGAGCACAGGACCCCTGGCCTGCCAGGCCTGCCTGGAACTCGATCCCCAGGGAACAGTGTGTCGCAGTCTTGAAGTATGGGGTGGGGGGCTCGCTGGGGCTCTGGTCTATCCCTCTCCTTACCCTGCCCACAGGAACCTCGAGGCCCCAGTGCAGGCCAGGCCTGTGCCCCGCTGTGTGCTGGGGGAGGCCCGCCTCACAGTCCCCAGGGACCATCTCGGCTGAGTCTGGCCTGGCGGGGACTGAAGCCTTGTAACCGCTCCCAAAGTCACATGGCCAGGCAGTTCCATAGGACCTTGGTGCTGGGACCACGCACCAGACCCTTTTCAGTGCAATGTGTGGCCCGGGGACTTGTCTGTGGACCTGGCCACTCTCTGAGCAGAAGTGAGGTTGCTTTGTTGGTCGACTGAGCCGGCCAGGACACCACCTGGGAAGGGGCCACATAGATCCTGCCCAGGACCCAGCAGGTTTGCCTGTGGGTGGGTGGGGTCTCCCCCGCCCCGTCCCAGCACAGGTATGGGTCTAAGCTGGGCCAGGAGTGTGCAGCCTGGAGCTCCCAGGTAAGCCAAGAGTCCCAGAGGAGACACTGTCCTTCCAAATCCCTACCTGCTCAACATCCCGCCGACCTTCCCCTGCAGCCACTGCCATGCCTCCGCCTCACTGCCTGCCCCAGTCTCCAGTGTGGAGTCTGGCAGCAGCCTTCCACCCTCTGTACCACAGCCTGGAGCCAGGCTCGGGTCCACGCAGGCCCCCCTGCTCCTGGAGGGATCTGCCATGGGCTGTGGGCGCACCAGGGTCTTGGGGCCGTGCACCTCCATGCGCTCTCACTGGCCCAAGCCTTCTGCTGCACGTGAAGCGCTTATCACTTAACCGATGTTCAAAGCTGAACAGAACCTTCTCCTCCTTCTCTCCCTGGGGTGACGCAAGGATATCAGGGGAGGAGAAGACGGTGCCCCTGACTCGGGGTGACAGCTCCACACAGGCAGAGTTTTACAGGTAACAGGTGCCATGTACTAAGGTTTAAAGGTCAGAAAGTATAAAAGGCTCCTGGTGAGCACCCTCCCTCCAAGCCGTGCCCCACCCGTCTGTCTGGCTCCCTTCCTGCCCCTCCCCCCCGCAGATTTACGAGCACTTGTGAATCCATGATCTCACCGCCCTCGCCCTCGCTATCACCTTTTGTGAATTCACCCCCTCCTGCACTGCTCCGTCTTTATGCAACAGTCTTCCCTGGAAGTGTCCACATTAACCCCTACCTAGAGAGAACTGCTTTTTAAACAGCTAGCACAAGATGCTGTTCTCTTCTGCAGCTGCTACACCGGGCCAGTCCTGCGGATGCTGTCGCCTGTCCTGAGCTGAGCTTTCGGGCTTCCTTCCTCGGCTCCTTTCTCGGGTGTTTCTGAGTTCCTCATCTTTGGACTCATCTGATGACCAGGCTTTGCTCCCGCCGGACCAGTGAGAGTGCGGGCCCGTCGCCCCTCCCTGGCTCCCTGGCCTCTGGTGCCCCAGCACTGGATGGGGGCATCTGGAAAGCCCTGCTCACAGTTTGCCTCCTCTGAACCCTCACAAGCAGCAACTGGCCAGCAGCAACTGGACACGGGGTGGCAGGGGCTCCGGGCTGAGCCGTCAGATTCTGGGCCCTCAAGGGGCCACACTCGGGCCTTTATAGTTCAGGGGCTCAGGATCTTTCCTTCTTTTTCCCTTTGTAAGTACAGTAAATTTCCCACATACGAAGAGTTCAGTTCTGACGTGTTCATGAAGTCCAACCAAGTTAGCCCAGGTACCTGACTGTTATAGACCATGCCAGACACGTGGACTAATTTGTGTGACTGGACATGTGCACGCACACTGGCATCTTTGAGAGCTCGTGAATTGAAGGTTCGTGTGTTGGGGACTGCCTGCAAAAGTTCCATGGAGAAATACAAGTCTGACCGCCACAGTCCCCCTGATTCCAGTATGAACTCAGAGTCCAGCCTTCAAGGCCTGTCAGGCCAGGTCCTCAGATGGCCCCACAGCCTCTGCTCATCACTCCCCACACACCGGAGAGACGCTCAGCTCCTGCCCACCCAGGCGCAGCCGCAAGTGAGGGTGCTCCACGCCCAACCAGAGGCGAGTGTCCATACTGCCAAGCCCTCGCTGGAGCAGCCGCTGCTGTACGACAGGGCACAGGACATGCTGACACCCCAGCAGCCAATGTGGACACGGAGACATGCAGGAGGAGGTCGCAGGGGACGGGGGGTGGCCTTGGGCTGAGCTCCCCGGCCCCCCTCAGCCCTGTCTCTGCTTGGTGGCCAGCCCCCTTTCCTAGGAGTGATGCTGGGGACCTGCTAGCATCTGGAGCCTTACTGGGCATGAGAGGTGGGGACAGAGTCGGGTTGCTGCAGAGCGCGGCCCTGTTTCTCAGAGGTGCCCTGCCCCCTGGCCACCGGCATCCCTATGCCAGGTGGTCCTCCCGCAGGCCCCGCCCTTGCCCTCACCTGGCTTCATGGTGCTCATGACCGCCCGGCAGCTCCGCAGCACCGCCTCATAGATGGCCTTCTGGTCTGGGGTGAACTTGCCGTTGGCAGGGAAGGAGCACGTGATGTCAGAAGCGAAGCAGTAATATTCACCGCCCATGTCGAACACGCTGCCAGGAAAGTGGGGCATGAGGCTGGTGGACACCCGAGGGCACCTGCGTCCCCTCAGCCATGCTTCCCTCGGGCCCAGCACTTAAGGCCGCTGAACCAGAGACTTCTTGCAACACGGCCTGTGCAGAGGCAGTGTGGGGCCCTCCTACCCGCTATCTCCTCATGGTGCGCAAGCAGTAAAAGACCAGGGGCACCCCGGGAGGCTCCTGCTCCAGAGCAGGAAGGTTGGGGAGAACGTGGCTGCCCAAACACCACACCCTCACAGCCCCTGTTGGCCAGGCCCCTGGATGCCTGGCTGTGGGACTCCCCAGGGGAGGTGTGCAGGCGTCCCCAGGCCCCCACCTGCCACCTGGCCTCCACACAGGCACCCTGACAGCGCCACCTCCCCCAGGGGCCATCCTGCACCCAGCATGGGCACAGCTGCAGCCCAGAGGGCAATGGTCACGGGAGCCGGATGGGAGCTCAGGACACACGCACCTGCCGGACAGAAGGCGTGGGCTGAGGCGCGGCGCCTGGCTCTCACCACACCAAGAGCCCCAGCGAAAACCCAGCCACCGGCTCTGCTCTAGCTCTGAGGTCCCCTGGGTCCAAGGAGCGTGGTCCTCTCCTTGCTGGGTGGTGGTCGGGGGCAGTGTGCTCTGCCAGGGGGTGGCCAGCCAAGTCCCCGACTTGGGGGCTGCCTGGTCCCCAGCATCCCTGGGTCACTGAGCAGAGACCAGGAGGCACAGAGGCGGGCATGGAGAGTGTGGGAGGAAGGGAGAAGTGGGAGCCGGGAGCCCCTGCCAGCAGAGGCAGGGCGGCGCTGGGACAGACAGCAGGATGCTGAGTCAGGAGGCCGGGCCGCCGGGCTGCCCTCTGGACGCCCCGTGACAGGGTCCCGAGTCGCGGGGCTGGGCCGGAGGGCGGGGAGCCAGGCTCCCACACCCTCGCCGCCTGGCTCTACTGTCAAGGGCAGGTGAGAACCCTGCTTCACACACCCTCCACACGGAGATAAGACAAAATGAGGGAGGGGTTGCTGGGTCCAAGCTTGGCTCTCACCAGGGTACCCACAGAGGGGAGTGGGGTGCCCAGAATGAGCAGCCTCCCTGTCCTGTCCCCTCACCAGCAGGACGCTGGACAGTGGGCCCAGAGGTGGACCATCATGGGGTCAGGTCAAGTCATGATGCTGATGGTGACAAGACAGCTGGTGGACAACAGTTCAGCCTCAGGCCCAGGGCCCTGCCGTATCTCCGGAACTAGGGACCAGGAGACGGGAGGGGCGGAGGGGGTGGCGCTGCCCTCTCTGTGCCTGGCTCCGCCCCGTGGGGAGCAGTCTGCAGCCACTGTTGGAAAACTGGAGCCCCAAGGCAGAGCCATACCTGCCGTGCAAAGAGCCTCTCAAACCTCAATTCTGAGCTTCCCTGATAGCTCAGCGGTGAAGAGTCTGCCTGCCAATGCAGGAGACCTGGGTACGATCCCTGGTCTGGAAAGATCCCACATGCCTCAGAGCACCTAAGCCCGTGCACCACGACTACCGAGTCTGTGCTCTAGAATCCAGGAGTCGCAGCTACCTAAGTCGGTGTGCCCTAGAGCCCACGCTCTGAAACAAGGGAAGCCACCACAATGAGAAGTCCTCCCATAGCAACTAGAGTAGACCCTGCTTGTCACAACCTGAGAAAAGCCCGCAAAGCAATGAAGACCCAGCGCAGCCAAAATCAAAGAAATGAAATTATTTTGTGAAACCCTCACATTTCGATGGTAAACACAGAGGCTCGACCTGCATTCCAGGAGCTGCCTGCGTGCCTGTCTCAGGGGCCCTCCACCCGAGCAACCGGCCCTACAGGGGGGGCCAGGGGCTGGCCAGGTGGCCTGACGGCAGCAACGGGGAACCCATAGAAACAGGACTGTTCCTAAAGGAAGATCACGAGTGCTCGGGATCTCAAGATGCTCTGCTGAAAATCGAAGTCCCCAATCGGGCACTTTTTAATCTCCTGTCTTTTTCTGACTACAAAACACCATAAACACTGTCAACAGTGCAAGAAGCACTGGATAACAACTCAGGTGATTCTCAGGTGGTGGTGAGGAGAGCCCACCAGAGCGGCAGAGGGACCTTGGATTGGGTCAAGGTCAGAGACTCTGAGGGACCCACCCTGGGGTGGGCCAGTGTGTGTGTGTGTGTGGGGGGGGGTACCTGGGGCTCACTAGAGGGGACCTGGCCAACCCGGGTATGGGAGCCAAGGATCCCAGGGCGAGAGGCCCCAGCAGACACGCCCAGCATCTGCTCCCCAGGACGCTCTGATGCACCAGGGGGTTGGGTGACAGCTGCCTGCAGGTTTACTTGTGCCCCGGGGCACATTCCCCCTCCCACCAGCTGGCTAGGAGGGCAGAGCACATCAGAACCCCAAACTGCAGGAAACCGAGGCTCTGAACACTGGCCCGGCAAAGTCTCAAGTCGAGGCCAGCAGCTCAGAGCCCAGAGACGGGCTCTCCTGTCCTCGCTCCGGCACTCGGGCTCAAGCGCCTCAGGTTGTCCCACTGCTGTGGGTTTGCGTCCTCTGCGGCCAGCGTGCAGGCAAGCCTGGGAGTGGAACCGCGTGGGGCCGTGCCCCAGCTTCACCCAGGGAGCGGGGCATTCTTACTCAGGGTCCTTGGAGGCAACAAAGGAAAATGGTCTGTGGTTTGTTGATTCAGAAGGACCAGGAATGGCCTGAGCAGACGGGACAGAGCCAGGGGCGTGGGGACCGATTCCTGGGGGCCACCACATCAGAAAGAGGCCTGCAGCAGCAACCCCCAGGCAGAAAGTTCTATGGGGCTGTGCAGGACTCAAAGGAAAACAGAAATTAAACTATTTAAGAAGCCAGGAAGCCCACAAGAGCACACCAAATGCTGGAGTCATCCGGAGCAGTGAAAACAGGCCCCTTCCCCGGGGCAGGCACGACTCCTGACCAAGTTCTCAAAAACAAAAACATGGGAGGCGGGGGTGAGCGCCCCGGCCAGTCTGGCTTTATTGTTCAGCTTCTAGAAACCTTTGGCTGTATTTTTTTTTGTTTTAAAATCATCCACTTTCTGGAGAAGGAAGTGCACACCCAGCCGGCCCGCTCCATCCTGCCCAGCGATGCTCAGGCAAGGGGCTGACGTCTATTTTTGTGCTGTCAGTTCCCTATCTTTCTCTGCCTCTTTTTTTTTTTAAATCTCCCTCAGAGAGTTCCTACATGTATTAGTTATTCAGATTTCAAGTCGTTCTGGAATCCAGGGATGAAAGCCATCGCTTTTATAAATCATCTCCCCCAGCTCCTCTGTGTCCACTCCGTCCGTCCTCTGAATGCAGGCTGATGACGGAGAATTCGCTCATACTTTGGCTCAACAGAGAACACGAGGAGCCCTCCTCCCAGCTGCCTGGGGACACCCACCGGGGACCCTACCATCTCTGGCCGAGTGAACGCGTGTGATAATCTAAGCCATCTGGGGAGGTATTACACATCCCCAAGCAATATGCTGGTGGCTCATTCCTCACATGTGTTCATCTGGTTCTATTTCTGGCTTGGAGGAGAGGTTCTGTCTTCCACTGGCTCCTCCCGGGCAACTTCAGGCCCGGGCTACCTGCCACCATCAGCCCACCCAGGCCCTCCTCAGGTCCCCTCCACCCGCTCCGCCCAACGCCCCACCGCAGGCAGAAGGCCTGCGAGACGGTTCGGCCTCTGATATGAGGCCTGGGACGAGTTCTGGGGGGAACTCTGTGGTCTTTACGGCAAGGTCACTGTGTACACAGGCTGCAGCTCTGGTTTACGGCCCAGGGCTGTGGCCTCGCTCTCAGCTACCTCTCACCCCAGCAGGCACGGTACACACGCGCCCACACGTGTACACCCACTCATAGATCTGTTCACCGCAGCGCACCATTTCAGACCCCGACTTGCACCCGCCTGTCGGAGTTCTGGACCAGGCTGGGGGATTTCTGAGCTGCAGGAATCTCCTACTTCCCCTCCAGACCTCAGCCTGAGACAGAGAGGAAGGTGAACTGGTGACTTTCCCGCTGGTGGTGGCCACACAAGGCCCACAGGCCACCCACCGGCTCCCAGCCAGACCTTCGGTGCGGTGCCGAGCCCTGGGATGAAGGCCTCCGCTTGGAGCCCTGGGGCTGACTCCCCAAGCCGACCTCTTCCCACTGCCTCCTGGGCGTCCCTGCTCCCCATCCCAGCCACGGACAGCTGCTCCCGTGGGGCCCAGGTTGACAGGGAAGTCATCCAGGCAACCAGCCCCAGGAGCCCCGAGCCGAGTCGGCACATGCTGCGGGCCTCCCGTCTGTCTGTGGAACTGCTGTCACCTTGCTGCAGAGAACGTGGGGTGACGCAGAGCCCCCGTGTGGGCCGCGACCCCAGGAAGGACGCAGTCCCCGCCCCGTGTGTGGGTGTGACCCCGGGGCTTGCTGCCACCGCAGGCAGTGGCCTCCTCGCGGCCGGGGCGGTGGTGAGTCGGTCGCGCGCGCAGCACATGCTTTGTTCCACTTTTCGGTAAGCAGTGTCCCGTGGTGTCTGCGAGCACCTCGGCTGACCGGACTGGTGCTGCCACGCTGTGGGTTGTGACGTCAACCACGTGGGATGCGGGGGCAGCGGCGTAAGCAGACAGCACAGGGTGGACCCCACGGCGAGGGCGCTTGCTTATTGCCTGGGCGTATCTGCTTGTGTGGTACTGGGTTAGAATGCAAAGGCTGCTTCAACCCAGACGGCAGGCTGAAGGCCACAGCCACTGGTCTGGACAGATAGCTGACCAGGGCCTGTGCCCTTCTGAGAGTGTTCTCTTGTTCCCAGGACTGGGGCATGTCCCAAAGAGCATCAACTCCTCGGGACGGGGCTGGTGGTGACTGTATAGCCCACTAGGCTCCTCTGTGCATGAGATTCTCCAGGCAAGAATACTGGAGTGGGTCACCAGTGCCTTCTCCGAAACTAATGTCTCATCCACATCAAACCTGTGGAATGATCAGGGGACTAACTGGAGAGCAGGGCAGACAACCCACTCCAGTGTTCTTGCCTGGAGAATCCCACAGACAGGAGCCTGATGGGCTATACAGTCCATGGGGTCGCAAAGAGTCGGACACGTTTGAAGCGACTTAGCACGCTGAGTGGCTGCTGAGTGGGCTGGGACAGGCCTCTCCTCAACTAACCGGGACGGCCACCGGCTTCCAGGCCCCAGAACACAGAACATAGCCAGCAAGGACGAGCCTGGCCGGCTGGCATGTCCTGAAACAACACTGCCCTCTTCTGGCCAGTGCTGGGAGGTCCAGCTTGCCACTCACCAGCCACATCCTGCCTGCAGCTGGGCAACCCAGGCCCGAGCATGCTTTGACTGGGGCATCTAGAAGGTTCTGAGGGTGGCCAGCGGGCTCCCTACCCCAGGAATCAATCCCCTCCCATCTGATAAAATAGTGGGAGAGGGAGGCAGTGGCCGATGAGGAAGGGGTGTCCCAGCTGTTTTTCAAATCAGAGCCCAGTGGAGGCAGACCCTGGACCCTCCCCACCTCTGCCCCCTGCGACCAGGGGGAGGCAGGGAGTCTAGCACAAGATAGGGTCCAAGTGTGGGTACGTGGCTTTCTTGGGAACAGTGGCGCTCCCTGGCCCATGGGCAGGGCACTAGCCCTGGGTGCCTCCACCCACCATGGAGACTCTGGGAGGGAAAGCCCAGGCGGGTTCTGGGAGGACGGGGCAGTGCTTGAGGACTCAGATGACGACGAACTTGGCCACTGCCAAGGACAATGAGCGTGGTGAGGACGATGGCCTCACCGCCACAGGCTCGGGGCTGATCTGACGGGGAGGGGTCCTCCAGGGCTTCCACCCAGGAAGGCTTCTGATGGCTTCAGACACGGGCCCCTGTGTGAGCCTGGAAGGGTATCCATCAGAAGCGCACCACACTTCTGGGACCATGTTTTAGAAGGTCTGCTTGCTTTTGCCTTAAAACAAAAACAGAAAGCAACTAAAGGCTTAGGAGGGCAGCAACTTGGTGATGGGGTTCATGGTGAGCCCTGAGGGCCACAGCAGGAAAAGGGCTCTCAGAGGCGACAGCAAAGCCCCGGGCGGCCCCACAGGAGGCTGTACGCCTCTGAACCAGCCAAGAGGGAGGCCCGTGGGGACCCGAGGCCACATCACAGTCCAGTCATTGTCCCCCCTACACCCCCGGATCCACGCAGAGCAAGTCTGGCAGCATCCAGCTGACATAAACGGGGCTGGGCGCGGCTGGTGTGGTGTCAAGAGTGGTCCTCAAAATCCTTCTCAGCTCTTGGGTGATGTGTCTGACACGGAGTAAGAACCAGCACATCTAACATACAGGCCCCGATTTCCCAGCCCAGCTCCCAGGCAGCACCTGGTATCGGAAGGACAGAGGAATGGAATGCGGCCCCACATGGCACACGTCTCGAGGACAGTTTAGGGGCTGAAAACACAGAGCAGGCAACCATGTGGCCTGAGAGTTGTGTGAATAAACCGGCCCACTTTGTGCTCCGCTGGGGCCTCTTGCCTCCAGTCTCTGGAAGCGCTGCTGGGAGGCGGGCCTCGGGGCACAGGCGCGCTGCTGGCTCTGGGAATTCTGGTGTGTAGCAGCAATCCCACCAGGGGCCCCCTGTGCAGGCTCCTTGCTTACTCTTAAGATCAGTGAGTCTTCCCCGGGCTGGGTGCTCTCACCCACAAAGACGGATGGAGAAACTGAGGCTCAGAGGGGTGATCACTCAGCTGGTGGGGAGCAGGGATTTGAACCAGGGACCTTCTATGCTCATCACCACACGTCTGGGGCTGGAGGGAGAGGAATGCCCTTTGGCATCCACTCCCCAGCTTCTCCAGCAGAGTCTGCCCTGGATCAGCTGCTGGCCCCTAAACAGCCCCATTCCTAAATGTTAAATATCTCTGGGGCATTTTCGCCTGACATCAGGGAACTGAGACCCAGAGCGCACCACATGACGGGCACCTGGAGAACAGTCACGGCTGAGCGAGACCCTAGGGTTCAGGAAAAATTCTACACCAGGCTCATATTTTGGTTTCGTACCTTGTGATGAAGTGCTGTAACTTTTATGTTGGGATAACAGAGTGATTTATTATTTACCGAACACAGTAGGCGCTCGGCAGATCAATTTCAATAAAACAATGGATTATAAATGCCGCCAGCAATCTGGCAGTAGCAGTAATCAACAAAACATGTTGTTCTAAATGCTGCATAATAAATTGACTATAATAAACTCATAATTATTCTACTGGCTACATTTCAAAGTTAGCACTAGAAAAATAAAATCGCCCATTTGGGCTTGGCATTAACATCCATGGGATTCTCTGGATCACTTGGGACTCTTGAGTGGCAGGCAACTCGGGTGCCACACGCTGCCCAGGAGAGTTGTGGACACAGCATCTGGACACATGGAGGCCTGATGTACGGTGCCCCTAGTCAGCCAGGCCTCAGTGCGCCAGGCGCCCCCAGAACACAGCTGGAACAAGCCTCTCATGGGTGAGACTCTCTTGGGACAGATAGAGAGGAGAAGTAACCACTCCTCTGGGCTGTGTGAACTCACAGAGAAGACAGACTCGGAGTCACACGGCCCTGGCGCAGGACCCTCCGCAGGGACAGCTGCGGCTGCTCTTGTGACCAGGGCTCTGCCTGCCTGGGGACTGGGTTCCCACGTCCTGGCTCGGCCAGAACAGGCCGCAGAGTCAGAAGCATTAGGACATGTTCTAGGGGGCGTGAGTCCCTGAAGACACACCAGTTGGTCTCCCTTGGGGCCACCAGTGACCCAGAGGGCAGGCTCCCCGCGGCTCTGCCCCGTTTCCTTAGTCTCCAGCTGAGTCAACTTGGAGGCAACTGACCTCTCCCCAAATCCCTCTGGCTTTGCACCTGGAGGCTCCTTGTGTCTCAGTGGCTCCGCTACATGTGGTGGGAGGGAGGGGGAGACACCCACTTCATGAGATCAGAGTGAGCGAATCTACATCACGAGCGGCACCTTGCGTCAGGCAGGGTCAGAACCCCATCCAGGTTGCTGCACGCCCTTGACCCCCACGCCAGGAAGGGCTTTAGACTCTCTGGGGGTGGAGTGAGCAGTGAGCAGGGTTGCAGTGACCTTTGTGGCCACACTGGTGTCCCCCTCTGCCTGCTCCTGTCCCTGTCTGTGGGCTCAGGCCCCTGGGAGCGTGTGTCCACCAGCACTTGTGGTCCTGACATGCCCCCGCCACTACTCTGTGCAGGGCCAAGTTGCCATCTCCACCGAAAGACAGTAAACTGAGGCTCAGAGAGGGAACCCGGAGGCTTTGCTTCCTCACAGAAGCCTGAGGGGGGCTCCTGCCAACAGGGTCCCGAGCCAGAACATCCCATCCAGCTACTGACCCCAGGCAAGTGGACACCACGGCCAGTGGCGCTGGGGCGCCCTGGGGCAGGAGGCACCCTGGGCTTGGGTGGGTTTCTGAGAACACTGGGCAGTGACAGCTTGGAATGGGGTGTTTCTCGGGTCACATCCCCTGATGGCTGTGGGCAAGGGCCCCCCATCACAGGTTCTCCAACTCCCAGCCTGAGGCCGGGTCCTGGCCAGCGTGCAGCCATGACCAGAATACCAGCGTGGGGCCAAAGCCTTGCAGGGCGGCACTTGCAAACCGAGGTGGATAAGGTGCCGGTGGGAAGTGGTGGGGAGGGGCTCAGCTGCCTCAGCAGCAAGAGGGAAAGGACCAGATAGGGCAATGTGCCACCTGATGCAAAGAACTGCCTCACTGGAAAAGACCCTGATGCTGGGAAAGATTGAAGGCGGGAAGAGAAGGGGACAACAGAGGAAGAGATGGTTGGAAGGCATCACCGACTCAATGGACTTGAGTTTTGGTGAACTCCAGGAGTTGGTGATGAACAGGGAGGCCTGGCACGCTGCAGTCCACGGGGTCGCAGAGAGTCGGACAGGACTGAGCTATTGAACTGAACTGAGGTCAGTGTGTCCCAGCTCTCCGGCCCGCACCTGTGGGTTGGTGGCCATAGCGAGATGGCCTCTGGGCGGCTCTCAGCCTCTGGCAGCTTGGACTGGCCCTGCCCGACGTCTGGGTGGTGGAGAGTACAGGGGGGAATACAAGTGCCTATGAGCTGAGGACAGGGACCCTCCAGGTCAGTAGGGTGCCCACGGCCCCTGCCAAGGCCAGGGGGGCCGCCTGGAGTGTATGCCCAGGGGGAGCCCTACACTCTGGGGGTCTGCAAGCAGAACCACTGGAGGGTTGGAGGCTGTGGGTCCTGCCCACATCTGCTCAGTCAGGAATCCATGAGGAGCGGTGGGCACGTGAGTAGACAGTCCTGAGGGCCAAGCACCCCCTCTAAACTCCTGAACGAGTGGCCACTTGTGCCAAGGAGTTGTGAGGCAGGTTCAGAGGCAGGGGACTCCCTAGGGGTCTCCCTTGCTCCAAACTGACGGGCCCACCCCCTAGCACCAAGCCAGAGATGCGAGCGTGGCGGGTGCTGGGTCACAGGGCAGGTCCTCCTCTGAGGTGGGGCCTTACCCTCACAGCACTTGGTCCCCACTCCCCTCTCAGGGCCTCCTTGGTCCTGGAGAGGAGATGATATGGAGGACAAAGCTTTGGCAGAGAAGTTTAGACCCAGAGCAGGCCCAGGGGCTGTGCTGTGGCCAGCCTTCCTGGGCTGGGACTGAGGGGTCCCCATCAGCCACGCCTGGGGTTGGATCTGTGGGCCCCACCATTCACACGCCAGCCAGGGCACCTGGGGGCCGGCCCCACTCACCACATGTCTCCGTCCTGGATGGTCTTGTCGTTGGGGGCCCCGGCGTGTCCGTAGTGCAGCACGGCCGAGTTCTCACCACTGCGGAGCGTCAGGGGCAGGTCAAGAGCCCATTCTCACCCAGCAGGCCCCGGGGGCTGGCGGCCCAACCTCCTGCCCCATGAGCAGTACCATCCACCCTGCAGCAGAGGTCTAGGGCCAGGTGGACCTAGCCCATAGCCTGAGATGGGGTGAGGGGCACAGTGGCCCTGGTGTCCTGCAGCCACAAAGCTGGTGGCCGGCCTCTGGGATCAGGACGGGGCCACCTCAGCTGAGTGCTGCTCAGGTAGGTGCCCTTGGGGCTGAGGATGTGGGCCTAATGTGGGAAGGGCCTGCAGGCCAGGGGAAGGGACCCCAAGGAAGCCGGGTGTCTTGGTGGCTAAAGGGGGAGGGGAGGCCCAGTGGGAAGGGCCGGGACTGTGTCAGGCTGCATGGAGATTGGCCGGGCCGGGCCAGGGCCACAGCCAGCGAGCCAGCGGCTCCGCACTCCACAGCTTGAGAGCACTTCCCTAATGAGCGATACCTTTAAGAAAAAAGGACTTTTAAGTCTGTCCAAAGGAAAAAAAAAGCCAACCACCTGGGTATAATATTTATGGCCCCGTTCAGGAGTCTCAGGAATCATAAAAGTAGAAATAATGATTTTTCTCTCTATCCACCAGAGAAGAACATTTCCAAGGACTGAGATGTTCACATGTATTATTCATGTGCCAAGGACGTGCACGCCAGCAGAGCTGCTGGCTCCATCCTGGCTGGGCAGAGGCCTGACCCTCTAACCCAAGGGGAGAACACAGGGAGATGAGATGGGGAAGAGATGGTTGGAAGGCATCACCGACTCAATGGACTTGAGTTTTGGTGAACTCCAGGAGTTGGTGATGAACAGGGAGGCCTGGCACGCTGCAGTCCACGGGGTCGCAGAGAGTCGGACAGGACTGAGCTATTGAACTGAACTGAGGTCAGTGTGTCCCAGCTCTCCGGCCCGCACCTGTGGGTTGGTGGCCATAGCGAGATGGCCTCTGGGCGGCTCTCAGCCTCTGGCAGCTTGGACTGGCCCTGCCCGACGTCTGGGTGGTGGAGAGTACAGGGGGGAATACAAGTGCCTATGAGCTGAGGACAGGGACCCTCCAGGTCAGTAGGGTGCCCACGGCCCCTGCCAAGGCCAGGGGGGCCGCCTGGAGTGTATGCCCAGGGGGAGCCCTACACTCTGGGGGTCTGCAAGCAGAACCACTGGAGGGTTGGAGGCTGTGGGTCCTGCCCACATCTGCTCAGTCAGGAATCCATGAGGAGCGGTGGGCACGTGAGTAGACAGTCCTGAGGGCCAAGCACCCCCTCTAAACTCCTGAACGAGTGGCCACTTGTGCCAAGGAGTTGTGAGGCAGGTTCAGAGGCAGGGGACTCCCTAGGGGTCTCCCTTGCTCCAAACTGACGGGCCCACCCCCTAGCACCAAGCCAGAGATGCGAGCGTGGCGGGTGCTGGGTCACAGGGCAGGTCCTCCTCTGAGGTGGGGCCTTACCCTCACAGCACTTGGTCCCCACTCCCCTCTCAGGGCCTCCTTGGTCCTGGAGAGGAGATGATATGGAGGACAAAGCTTTGGCAGAGAAGTTTAGACCCAGAGCAGGCCCAGGGGCTGTGCTGTGGCCAGCCTTCCTGGGCTGGGACTGAGGGGTCCCCATCAGCCACGCCTGGGGTTGGATCTGTGGGCCCCACCATTCACACGCCAGCCAGGGCACCTGGGGGCCGGCCCCACTCACCACATGTCTCCGTCCTGGATGTCTTGTCGTTGGGGGCCCCGGCGTGTCCGTAGTGCAGCACGGCCGAGTTCTCACCACTGCGGAGCGTCAGGGGCAGGTCAAGAGCCCATTCTCACCCAGCAGGCCCCGGGGGCTGGCGGCCCAACCTCCTGCCCCATGAGCAGTACCATCCACCCTGCAGCAGAGGTCTAGGGCCAGGTGGACCTAGCCCATAGCCTGAGATGGGGTGAGGGGCACAGTGGCCCTGGTGTCCTGCAGCCACAAAGCTGGTGGCCGGCCTCTGGGATCAGGACGGGGCCACCTCAGCTGAGTGCTGCTCAGGTAGGTGCCCTTGGGGCTGAGGATGTGGGCCTAATGTGGGAAGGGCCTGCAGGCCAGGGGAAGGGACCCCAAGGAAGCCGGGTGTCTTGGTGGCTAAAGGGGGAGGGGAGGCCCAGTGGGAAGGGCCGGGACTGTGTCAGGCTGCATGGAGATTGGCCGGGCCGGGCCAGGGCCACAGCCAGCGAGCCAGCGGCTCCGCACTCCACAGCTTGAGAGCACTTCCCTAATGAGCGATACCTTTAAGAAAAAAGGACTTTTAAGTCTGTCCAAAGGAAAAAAAAAGCCAACCACCTGGGTATAATATTTATGGCCCCGTTCAGGAGTCTCAGGAATCATAAAAGTAGAAATAATGATTTTTCTCTCTATCCACCAGAGAAGAACATTTCCAAGGACTGAGATGTTCACATGTATTATTCATGTGCCAAGGACGTGCACGCCAGCAGAGCTGCTGGCTCCATCCTGGCTGGGCAGAGGCCTGACCCTCTAACCCAAGGGGAGAACACAGGGAGATGAGATGGGGTGAGCCTGGGGAACTGGGGGGCCCACAGTCAGGACATGTCCCTCAAAGACACACAGGCCCGCATGCCCGCATGCTCATGGCTATGAGCTGCCCCATATACACGATCTACGTTGGGCCTGCAAGCACACCAGTCAAGTGCAGGTCACACACACACACACACACACACACACACACACACACAGACACACAGACACACACACACACACACACACACACACACACACATACACACAGACACACACACACACACACACACCCCTACCCCCCAGCCACATGTCACACATAAACACACCTACAGTAATAGCCCCCATGGCAGAGCCCCAGACCCAACCACAGCTGTGCTGTTCCCACACAGCCACACACTCACGCACAACCACACACACACACACACGCATGCACACACATACACACAACCACAGCCTCCTGCCCTGATACAGCTCCCTCCACACACCCTGCATGCTGAAGCCATTGCAGTCTGAGGTCATGGCCTGGTCCCCACATGCTGAGAGCTGCCAGTGTGGAGGGGGTGAGGAAGGCCAGCCCCAGGAGGAGCCGCCAGCGGGAGAGGGGATGGGAGGGCAAGGCAGTGGTGGGCTGCCTTCCCTCTGCACCTCGAACTGCCCAGGGCAGGCAGGAAGCAACCTCCGCTCCCAGAGCCTTAGGGGCAGGGAGTGACTCCCAGGCTTATGAGGTGCCTGCCGTGGGCAGGGGAGCAAACAGGTGCATCTAAGCTGGAGGATGGTGGGGTTCCCTCCCCCAAGCCCCTCCCTCCTTCATCCCCATGTGGCCCAGGTGGCCGCTTACCTGCCGCAGATGCAGGTGTAGGAGCTGTGGCGCATGCCGCCCCGGGAGTAGCAATAGTGCTCAAAGAGGCTGCAGGTGAAGGAAGATGGGTCAGAGTGGGGTCATCAGAGTACACACGACCCCCACCCCCGTCCGAATCCTCAGCCCAGGCCTTGCTTGGCCACGCCCACAGGAAGGCCTGACCTCCCCAGCGTGAGTCAGTGGCTGGCAGCCTGGAGGCCACGGGCCACTGAAACAGAGGTCAGCACAGAGAGGCAGCAAGGCTGGGGGAGCCGGCCACTTCCAGTGCCAGCCTTTCAGGCTCACTGGGAGGACAGGTCTGGTCCTGTGGGGAGACAGGCTGGGGTGGGGACCCCTGTTTCTGCAGGGCTGGAGGGGGCATGTCCCTGCCCCAACCAGGAGGGCTGGGTGCACAGCTAGGGAGGCATGAGAGCTCTCTGGGTCCCAGTGCAAGAGACACCGGGACCCCGACCCTGACCCTGGGGAGGGGTGCGGGGGAAGGAGAACAGGGGCTGCTGGGCTCTGGCCTGGGGGCTGGGGCTGGGGGGCCGGTCGGTGTGTAGATGAGCAGGGCCGGGTCGGCTCCAGGGAGGGGAAGAGAGGCAGAGTCTGGGGGCAGGCACCGGCCAGTTGGTCCCCTAGACAAGCTCCCTCCCTGAAGATGAGAGCCCAGAGCAGGTAGCTGGCAACTGGGAGCCCGCCTCCCGGCTGTGCCCAGACACATTCAGAGCCAGTGGAGACCTCCGGGAGCTTGGCTGTCGGCAGAGCCCAGCAAGTGCAGGAGTGGAGGGTGAGGGAGGTCAGAGGATGAGCCAGGCTCACCCTGTCCCCTTGGGGCAGATCCTGGGGGTGACTGGTGGACCAGACTCGCCACATCAACAAACGTGAGCAGTGTTTGAAACCCTCGGGAGACCATGCTGCTCAGGGCTCTGCAGAGGCCAGGCCCCTGTCCCTTCCCCTCACCACATACCCCAGGACCTGAGCGGGTGAGAAATTGTCTGGGCAGGGGCCTCAGTGTGCCAAAGGCCCTGCCTCTGCAGAACCCAGCTGGGGAAGGGGGGCTGCCCTCGCCCCCTCCCTGAGGCCTCGCCAGAGCTTGGGCCCAGCCTTCTGGATGGCCGCAGTTGAGAAGCAGGTCCAGGCAGGTCCCACCCCACCCACTGACCACCGGTGTGGGGGAGACTGACCACAGGGCTGTGCTCAGAGCCCCAAGGCCGCCTGTGGGCACGCTAAGTGGCAGTTCTGCCCTGCATGTTCTGGGCCTGTTTAAGAGAACGTCTGTACGGAGGAGTCTAATCTTCAGGCACTGTAAACACAAATTATGTGTAATTGTTATGATTGGGTATAAAATAGTTGTTATGCAGGAAGGGTTCTGCTCTATTCAGTCAGCTTTCAGACTTGCTTTACAAATCTCACAGGATAATTGGGTATCTGCAAGTGAAATATTTCGTCAACACGAAAGAATCCAGGAACTGCCAGGGAGTGAGGAAAGCCGTGTGAGGTACCAGCCGCCCCCACAGTCATGGTGGGAGCGCCCAGGCAGCTGCCGCCAACCTCAGCCTGGGTTACCGAGGCCACAGGACCGCTGGGCCAAGCCCGGGGCCCACGGCGGCTCCACACGGCCCGCCAAGATGCTGGGGCCTCAGGCACCGGGACTCTGTGCAGCTGTCCCCCAGAGACTGGGGGATGCTGACCGGCCACGGAGCCGCAAGGTTCCCTGGGCCTTGGGGGACAAGGCCCTGCCCAGACAGAAGCGGGTGAGGGGGCAGCAGCTGATCTCCGGGTGATGGGGACAGACGGGGACAGGCAGAAGGGTGGCAGATGAACAAACCAGAACCTGCTAGAGCAGCCTGGGGGGATGGGGTGGCACTGGCTCCCCACCTGCTCCCAGTCTCAGCAGCGGGCACTGTCCTGCCCTGTAATCTGCTCAGTAGAAACAGCCTTCATCGCACGCTCGGGCTCCCGCTTAAGTAAAAAAGCCTTTTAGAGTAACCGCATGGCTAACGGAAGGGCCAGACTAAGGAACGGCCGACCCAGTTTTCATCTGCTAACTGCAGCCGGGCTTGCCTCTGCCAGTCACACGATCCCACACCCGCAAGAAGAGCTGCAAACACCAATGCTGGAAATCCAGTCTCCCGCAAAAGGGCTTCAGTCCTGCACACTGGACTTCAGCACCTGACCTAGTTCCAGATGAACTTGTCTGAAGCGACACAAGAACCACTCCAAGCTCTGGGGGCACAACAGATACAATGGGCCCTACTTTTGCTCACACCCCTCAGGTCTCCCCAGAACCTCGGCCCTGGGCTGTGCGCACGCAAAGGTGCCCACATTCTGGGGCACTGTGGCCCAGGGCCTGAGTCTTAACAATTTTCTGATTTTCAAGGGGTGGGGGCACAAGGATGCTCCAAACTGGGTCTACAGGCTCGACGTGAGGCTCCTGAACGGCCCGGTCAGAACTTGGCGGGAACAGGTCTGGAGGACGGATCGAAGCAACAGCAGAGCAATTTGGT
>SJYC01100274.1:0-13190 GCA_006408675.1 Madoqua kirkii
GGGTCTACAGGCTCGACGTGAGGCTCCTGAACGGCCCGGTCAGAACTTGGCGGGAACAGGTCTGGAGGACGGATCGAAGCAACAGCAGAGCAATCTTGGTCCCCACAGATGGCTCCCAGACCAGGCAGCAATGGGAGGACACTCCGCAAAGACCCACTCGATCTTTACAGAGAAGACGGCAAACTGTGAGCCGAAGAGGGGCCAGCTGCCGCGGAACCGGAGGGGCCGACTGCTGATGATATGGACATGTCCATGGCTGAATTCAGCTGTGAGCTACCACTGAGCCCCTCCGGAGCCACGATGAGATGAAGGCAGAGTCCGCAGCCAGAAACCCTCCAACCCGCAACCTGCAGAGCTGAAGATTAAATGTGACAGGCAGAGCCATGTCCACAGGACAAGCAGGGAGGTGAGGCCAGAAGAGGAAGCTGCCAGTCTTGCGAGCCTGGAGGGCTTGGCATTCGTTGCCACATGGGGACAGCGAGGAGACCTCAGGCAACCAGAGCTCGGGGCCAGAACTGAGCTCTCCCCTGACATAACGCTGGGGGCGGGGCAAGGATGCACCCTCTGCAAAGGTGGACTTGGAGAAAATTCACCAGCATCACATGATGCAATGCAGAAGTATTCCTGGGCTCTGGGAGAAAACAGTGAAGGTTTCCTCAGCATTAGCAGCATAGGTCTGTCCTCTACGGGGTTCAAGTTCAAAAGTGAAGGACTCATGTGGTTTTGGAAACCCTGAAGCCAGGAAATCAACAAAAAACTTAGTCCTTGACTGGTGACACTGACAGAGCCAAACTGGTTGGCTGCACCTCTACCCAGGCAGGAGAGCACACATGTACACACACACGTGTACATACATGTAAATACATGTACCCACACATATACTCACACATAGGTACGTATACACAATGCACACACTGAAGAGGAACTCGGGATCTGAAAACAGTCCACAGGAGCCGTGAGACACTGCAAGCAGCAGGCTGAGAAGCAGCCCCCCTAAACTTCCAATAACAGAGAAAACAGCAGGCTAAGACTTCCCCTGGCACCAATGCAGCACCACCAGGGACAGAGGACAAGCCCTGCCCAGACTGGGGCCGCTGCTGCCTTCCCACCACGACCTGGCACAGGTCCGGCTGGCGAGAAAGACCCGATAGCCTCCTGTAGCCTTTGGTGTTTACGACCATCCTTCGGGGGGAGGAGAGGGTTTCCGACTTTGCCGATGAGGAAAACTGCGGGTCAGCGTGGTGGCGTGCTGTGGTCAGAGAACCTCTTGAAGGAGTGCTGTGAGCCTGGAGTCCATGCAGGGCTGCTGACCCCGATGCCTCTAAACCTCAGGTCTCTCAGTGATGGGGGCGCCAGGACAGCAGCTGCCTGGGCAGGGCAAGGCCCTCTGCTCCCCAGACACCTGTGGTGGGTGATGCTGCACTGGGCCTTCCAGGGCTCTGGATGCATCTGTGCAGGGAGCCCAGATGGAGTGGGAACGGGTCTGCCAGGACACGTGGACCACCAACCCCAGTGACAGCACCTGAGGCTGGCCAGTGGAAAGTAGGAGCTGGCACTCTGGAAGAGGCCCCTGGGGTGCGGAGACCTTGGAAAAGGAGAACCCGCTGACCAGAGGCAAGGGCGGTTGCAAATATGGCTGTGTCCAGGGCAGGAAGCAGGGCGGCAGCAGGGAGAGGCCACTCTTTCTCCCCCGGAGAGAGTGGCCTTATCAAGGTACGAGATAATTAGCATTTTAATTGGGTAACTGGGAATTCTGAATTGCCTATCTTGTATGAGGCGTGACTGAAGACATAACATGACATTCAATTAACAAATATTCCCTTTTATTCTTGACATGCTCGATTAGTTGGAGTTTCTGAGTTCCTTGACACAAATTTCTGGGTAAAGCACTATATCCTCTCAGCTGTCAAAGCCCTGGCTGCCTCAGACTGCTAATCATCAACATGTATAGAGTTGGCATATACATATATGTGATTTTAGACATTTTCTACACAAAAGAAAAAAAGAATGACAATCGCCCATAATCTTCTCCCCCCAAAATCACCTCTATCACATATTTTGTTGAACATTTTTTCAGACACTTTTAAACACAGAAACACAGATTTTTAAAATAAAAATTAACTTCCACCCGCAGTGGAGCAGACCCCAGTTCAATTCCTTGGGTGGGAAGATCTGCTGGAGAAGGGATAGGCTACCCACTCCAGTATTCTTGGGCTTCTTCCCTTGTGGCTCAGCTGGTAAAGAATCTGCCTGCAATGCGGGAGACCTGGATTCGATCCCTGGGTTGTAAAGATCCCCTGGAGAAGGGAAAGGCTATCCACTCCAGTATTCTGGCCTGGAGAATTCCATGGACTGTATAGTCCATGGGGTCGCAAAGAGTCGGACACGACTGAGCGACTTAAGGGCTGGGCACAATGGCTGGTCACGAAGTGAGCATCTCTGTGCCCAGCACCCAGAGGCCCTGCCCCGTCAGTCTTCACACCCATGGGAAGCCTGACTTCCAAGACTGTGGGTTAGCTTCTCCTGTTCTGAACTTGATGTAAATGAAATCAGCAACAAGACCTCTGAGTCTGGCCTCCCCGGCTGCCCCACGTCACACGGGTGACCCAACCCCCGGCAATGAGAGACAGTGAGTCACGGTCACTTGCTCCTTCTCATGGAGGGCAGTGTTCCACCGGGTGAATGCGCCTCTGCTGTCGGGCATTCCCGTTGTTTCCAGATCATGGCCTTCGTGAATAGTGCTGCTGAGGACATTCTCATGCGGTCTTCTGAGGCGCCTGTGTGCATCCCCGTTAAGCACACAGCCAGGAGCAGAAATGCTGTGTGTTGCTGGATTCTGTGCAGGTCCAGTTTGAGCAGATAAAGCCAGCCTTCCAGGCAGCTGGATCCATGTGTTCACTGGTCTCTTCCACTTCATACCTGTGCATGGAGCCCAGCCGACCTGAAGAGGATCCCAATGGCCCCACTCAGGCCAGGATGAGGGCTGGAGTGTCGTTCCCGGTCAACAGACACATGTCTATGCGACTGTCTCCGTGACAAGAACCTGACACTTCCCCCAGGGCTCGCCCCTGGTGCACCTTCTCTTGCCTGGTCCACGGTGACAGTGGTGGAGCTGAGCCCCTGCTTCAGCCCTCACCCCCAGAGTGTGTCCCTTTAACAAGGTAAATGGGCTCCCAGGACGACTCTGAGCAGACCCCACCTTCCCGGGAGCAATCCACTTCCCTTTCGTTCCTGAGTCTCGGCTCCTGTTCTCAATATGCCTCCTTGCTACTTATGGGACCACCAGCCAAGCTCCCACCACAGGACCACCAGCTGAGCCCTGCTTTTTCTGCCTGGAACACCGGGCCAGAGGGCTACAGCCTGCTCTCTCTCCTTTAGGCTTCTTCACGTCTCCTCCTCAAGGACACCTGTCCTGAGCTCCCTGGGCAAAGAACACTCCTTCACCAGTATCCATTCCTTCATCCATCCAGGCATCCCTCCATCCTCTCTCACCTCCTGCTAGGCCAGCTTTTGTCTGTTCTGTTCACTGTAGAACCCCCAGAGCCTGGAATAGTGGATGGAACACAGGAGATTTTCAGTATAGCTGTTGAATGACTGAATAAGTAAGGGGCTGTGTGAGCAGGACCACAGCCTATAATTTACTTAACTCACTTCACGCTGTTAGATATCTAGGTTGCTTCCACCTCCGTGTTATGATGGATTCCCGTGCCCATATGCCTTTTTACTATCTTTGGGCTAAATTCCTAGAATTCCTGATCATACGCATAGTAGTTTTGATCTTAGGGAATGTTCTGCCAAACGGGCCCCAGAAAGCTCACAAGGATTTCCAGGGTCCTGAGCCGTGTACCATGGGGCCTGTTGGCCACTGGACTGGGAATCTGGCAGGCAAAACAAATAGGATTTCGCTGTCTCATTAACTGGCAGGTTTGAACATGTTTACATGTTTATTTACTCATATTTATTCCTTCCATTCATTTAGAAAACTGAATGTTGGGCTTCCCTGGCGGCTGGTTCAGTGTTAAAGAATCTGCCTGCCAATGCAGGAGTCGTGGGTTTGATTCCTGGTTTGGGAAGATCCCACATGCCACAGGGCAACTAAGCCCGTGTGCCACAACTACTGAGCCCACAGGCTACAGCTACTGAAGCCCGTGCACCTAAGGCTTGTGATACTGAATGGTTTGCCTTGGAGATGAACAGAGAACATTCTGTCATTTTTGAGATTGCACACAAGTACTGCATTTCGGGCTCTCTTGTTCTTGGTGCACAACAAGAAAAGCCACTGTGATGAGAAGCTCATGCATCCCAACTAGAGGGAAGCCCCCACTTACCGCAACTAGAGAAAAGCCAGTGCAGCAACAAAGACCCAGCCACAGCCAATAAATAAAAAATAATTGTAGAAAGAAATTATTTTAAAAAATAAAAAAAGAAAACTGAATGTTCACCTTTTCCTTACTGATCTACAAGGGATTTACATATGAAGATTTGGACCATCATCTCCATGGCAAGGTGCTGGCCTGTTCTGACCCTCTCCAGCACCTTGTCAGGGAGAATACGGTGCCTGGGGCAGGACATGACTGGTTCCCAGGATGGTGAAAACACAGAGGAGGAAGAAACCCTGGATCCCCACACCACACAGCTCAAGTGGGATAGTCCAGATCTATAAATTCAGTAGCCCTCATCATCAACAAAAGAGCCCGAAATGCAGTACTTGGGTGTAATCTCAAAAATGACAGAATGTTCTCTGTTCATCTCCAAGGCAAACCATTCATTATCACAGTAACCCAAGTCTATGCCAAATACCAAAGAATCTGAAGTTGAAGTTGGTTCTGTGATGACCTACAAGACCATCTAGAACTAACACCATAAAAAGATGTCCTTTTCATCAAAGGGGACAGTAATGCCGAAGTAGGAAGTCAAGAGATGCCTGGAGTAACAGGCAACTTTGGCCTTCGAGTACAAAATGAAGCAGGGTAAAGGCTAACAGTTTTGCCAAGAGAATGCACTGGTCATAGAAACACTCTCTTTCAACAACACAGGAGACGACTCTATTGGACATCACCAGATGGTCAACACCAAAATCAGATTGATTATATTCTTTCCAATCGAAGATGGAGAAGCTCTACAAAAGCAAGATTGGTTGCTGACTGTGGTTCAGATCATGAAGTCCTTATTGCAAAAATCAGACTTATATTGAAGAAAGTAAGGAAAACCACTAGGCAATTCATATATGAGCTAAATCCAATCTCTTACAATTATACAGTGGGAATTGCAAATAGGTTCAAGGGATTAGATCTGATAGAGTGTCAGAAGAACTATGGACAGAGGTTCGTGACATTGTACAGGAGGCAGTGATCAAGACCATCTCGAAGAAAAAGAAATGCAAAAAGGCAAAATGGTTGACTGAGGAGGCCTTACAAATAGCTGTGCAAAGAAGAGAAGCAAAAGGCAAAGGAGAAAAGGAAAGATATACTCAACTGAATGCAGAATTCCAAAGAACAGCAAGGAGATGATAATAAAGCCGTTCTCGGTGATCAATGCAAAAAATATAGGAAAACAATAAATGGAAAAGATTAGAGATCTTTTCAATAAAATCAGAGATAACAAGGAAACATTTCATGAAAATATGCGCACAATAAAGGACAGAAATAGTTTGGACCTAACAGAAGCAGAAGATATTAGAGGTGGCAAGAATACGCAGAAGAACTATACAAAAAAGACCTTCATGACCTAGAAAACCACAATGGTGTAATCACCCATCTAGAGCCAGACATCCTGGAACGCGAAGTCAGGTGAGCCTTAGGAAGCATCACTATGAACAAAGCTAGTTGAGGTGATGGAATTCCAGCTGAGCTACTTCAAATCCTAAAAGATGATCTTGCTAAAGTGTTGCATTCAATATGCCAGCAAATTTGGAAAACTCAGCAATGGCTACAGGACTAGAAAAGGTCAGTTTTCATTTCAATCCCAAACAAAGGCAATGCCAAAGAATGTTCAATCTACCCTTCAACTGCATTCATCTCACACCCTAGCAAAGTAATGCTCAAAATTCTCCAAGCTAGGCTTCAACAGTACATGAACCAAGAACTTCTAGATGTTCAAGCTGGATTTAGAAAAGCCAGAGGAACCAGAGATCAAACAGCCAACATCTGTTGGATCACAGAGAAAGCAAGAGAGTTACGGAAAAACATCTGCTTTATTGATTCTGCCAAAGCCTTTGACTGTGGATCACAACAAACTGGAAAATTCCTAAAGAGATGAGAATATCAGAACACCTTACCTGTCTCCTGAGAAACCTATATGTATGCAGGTCAAGAAGCAACAGTTAGAACTGGACGTGGAACAATGGAGTGGTTCCAAATTGGGAAAGGAGTACGTCAAGGCTGTATATTGTCACCCTGCTTATTTAACTTATATGCAGAGTACATAATGTAAAATGCCAGGCTGGATGAAGCACAAGCTGGAATCACGACTGCTGGGAGAAATATCAATAACCTCAGATATGCAGATGACACCACCCCGATGGCAGAAAATGAAGAGGAACTAAAGAGCCTCTTAATGAAAAGTGAAAGAGGATAATGAAAAAGCTGGCTTAAAACTCAACATTCAGAAAACAAAGATCATGGCGTCAGGTCCCATCACTTCATGGCAAATAGATGGGCAAACAGTGGAAACTGACAGACTTTATTTTGGGGGCTCCAAAATCACTGCAGACGGTGACTGCTGCCATGAAAAAAAACTCAACATTCAGAAAACAAAGATCATGGCGTCAGGTCCCATCACTTCATGGCAAATAGATGGGCAAACAGTGGAAACTGACAGACTTTATTTTGGGGGCTCCAAAATCACTGCAGACGGTGACTGCTGCCATGAAAATAAAAGACGCTTGCTCCTTGGAAGAAAAGCTGTGACAAACCTAGACAGCACATTAAAAAGCAGAGACATTACTTTGCCAACAAAGGTTTATCTAGTCAAAGCTACAGTTTTTCCAGTAGTCACATATGGATGTGAGAGTTGGACCATAAAGAAAGGTGACTACCAAAGAATTGATGCTTTTGAACTGTGGTGTTGGAGGAGACTCTTGAGAGTCTCTTGGACTGCAAGGAGATTAAACCAGTCAATCCTAAAGGAAATCAGTCCTGAATATTCATTGAAAGGACTGATGCTGAAGCTGAAGCTCCAATACTTTGGCAACCTGAGGCAAAGAACTGACTCATTGGCAAAGACCCTGATTCTGGGAAAGGCTGAAGGCAGGAGGAGAAGGGGATGACAGAGGATGAGATGGTTGGGTGGCATCACTGACTCAATGGACATGAGTTTGAGCAAGTTCCAGGAGTTGGTGATGGACAGAGAAGCCTGGTGTGCTGCAGTGCATAGGGTTGTAAAGAGCTGGACACAACTGGGCGACTGAACTGAACTGAACCTGGGGCTGGCACTCTTGAGCAAGTGAGAGGCCCCAGCTCTGGAAGGCCTTGGAAGAGCCTTATAAACAGAGGCACAATCTGCTAACTGTTCTCTGTCTTCCTCAGAGATCAATAGGGTCTGCTCTCATCTGACCCAATCTCACTAGTTTTTCCCTGTGTGAGCAAGAATATCTTTCTTGGCCCCAAACCAAAAACTTCCCCTTTAAAAATGCACACCAGTCTGCCCTAAGAATCAGCCCGGGAGGCTCAAATTGCATGACCGGAAGAGGTGGAGAGACAGGATTCTTGTTCACCAGGATCTAGAGGCTACTTTCCCTCCAAGAGAGGCCAGCAACCCCTCCTCTGCTCTCCAGAAAGGCGCACGGCAGGGCCAGCCTTAAACAGAGAGAGGAGGGAAAGGATTTTCTTTCAGCTGGTATTTCCCAAAGCATGTCAAGGGTCCATGAGATGACATTATGGGATGGGGTACGCCGATAAACACGTTTTGCCCTAGGTTTTTATTTTAAAGTCACCTTCTACTTATGGCAAACTACACTCATAGGAATACAAAGCATTCTTTTAAAGTATATTTCAAGAAAGAAGTAAATCAACTATTAAGCAAATAATACAAGAACGGGGCAGAAGTTTTCTGAGGAAGAGCCTGTTTTTAGTTCTGGGTGGGAGGACACCGTCCAGATGCTCTCCGTTCCCAAGTGTCCCCCAAATCTGCCGGTCTTTGGAAAACAGCTGGTGGGATGGACTCCAACAGAACCCAGGCTCTCACCCATGCCCCCACCGGCTCCTGTGCCTCGCTCAGCAACCTGGACAGCAGGTCACTGGGGACCCCGTGGACAAAGGCCAAAGGACAAACGGGCCCTCTGTCCTTAGCACTAGGGGTACTGAGGGGGCTCAGGGAACAAAGCCACGTCCCGCAAACTTGACTGCGTGGGCCTCAGACAAGCAGATGCCAAGCTCTTCTCACAATGCTCTGCTCCCGATCACGAGCAGGCTAGTGAGAACTTCCCTTTAGCCCAGGATCCTGGCTAGAGCCTTGCTTTCCACGTTCCTCTATTTGACAGCTCCTCATCAGGCCGGATCATTGACGGAGCCTGGTCAGGACAATGACCGCCCCTCAGCGTGTCACTCAGGACCACGGTGGCATGGCACCTCACATGCCACCTGGAGGCTGCCCTACTCTACCCTGTGGTATCTCTGGGGCACCATTTGCCACAACTGTCCCCATTCCATGACCTCTCCTCCCATCCCCAGTGGAAAAAACAAAACCTGGAATCTTTCACCAAACAGGTGTTTCCTAAATACAAACCCTACAGGAGACAAGGGTCCCGGGTTCTGCCCAGTGCAGTCGGGATAGCATGCCTATAGCAAGCCCTTCTTCCTGAATCCCTCTGGGCTCTGCTTTCTGAATCCCTCTACAATGCTACAGAGCCCAGTGCCACTTTATTTCCAAACATCAAATTTCTTTTTCAGCCTTACAATCTTAAGATATTTCATAAGTGTCATTTCAAATAGAAGTTTCTCTGGAAAGCACCATTTTATGCCAGTGCCTTTCTCACGTCAAGCGCTGGCCTCCTCTCCCACTCCCAGGCTCCCAGGAAGCACAGAGCCCAGCTTGAAGTCAAAAGAAGCAGGAAGGGAGGCCTGGACACTGGCAGGACGCAGGCAGACCCTTGGTAGAAACAGCCCTTCCCAATCTGTGTCTGGCTGTGTTCTGGGGGAGCAGCGTATCGACTATATCTCCCTCATGCATCACAGACTTATCCTGGCAAAGGGGGTGTGTGACTCAATGAAGTTATGAGCCATGCCATGCAGGGCCACCCAAGACAGACAGGTCACGGTGAGGAGTTCTGATAAATCATGGTCCACTGGAGGAGGGAATGGTAAACTACTCCAGTATTTTTGCCAGGAGACCCCATGAATTGTATGAAAAGGCAAAAAGATGTGACACTGGAAGATGCCTCCCCCAGATTGGAAGGTGTCAAGTATGCTAACGGCGAAGAGTAGAGGGAAGCTACTAACAGCTTCAAAAAGAATGAAGAAGCAGAAATGATGCTCAGCTGTGGATGTGTCTGGTGGTGAAAGTAAACTCTGATGCTGTAAAGAACAATGTTGCATAGGAACCTGGAATGTTAGGTCCATGAATCAAGGCAAATAAGTTGTGTCAAACAGGAGATGGCAAGATTGAATATGGACATGAACATCCAAAAGACGGAGAAGCTCTATACAATCAGCAAAAATAAGACCTAGAGCTGCCTGTGGCTCAGATCATGAGCTAGCTATTGCAAAATTCAGGCTTAAATTGAAGAAAGTAGGGAAAACCACTAGGCTATTCAGGTATGACCTAAATCAATCCCTTGTGATTATACAGTGGGGGTGACCAATAGATTGAAGCGATTAGATCTGGTAGAGAGTGCGTGAAGAACTATGGATGGAGGTTCGTAACATTGTACAAGAGACAGTGACCAAACTATCCCAAAGAGAAAGAAATGCAAGAAGGCAAAGTGGTTATCTGAGAAGGCTTTACAAATAGCTGAGGAGAGAAGAGAAGCAAAAGGCCAGAGGGAAAGGGATAGATACACCCAACCGAATGCAGAGTTCCAGAGAATAACAAGGAGAGATAAGAAAGCTTTCTTAAATGAACAATGCAAAGAAATAGAGAAAAACAATATAATGGGG
Source organism: Madoqua kirkii (assembly GCA_006408675.1). NCBI lineage: Eukaryota > Metazoa > Chordata > Mammalia > Artiodactyla > Bovidae > Madoqua > Madoqua kirkii. Next base: position 10,095 of record SJYC01100274.1, read on the forward strand.
AAGACTAGAGATCTCGTCAAGAAAACTGGAGATATAAAGGAAACATGCCAAGGCAGAATGGGCACGATAAAGGACAGAAATGGTAACGATCTAACAGAAACAGAAGAGATTAAGAAGAGGTGGCAAGAATACATAGAACTATACAGAAAAGGTCTTAATGATCCGACTAACCACAATGGGGGCAGGGGGTGGTCACTCACCTAGAGCCAGACATCCTGGAGTGTGCAGTCAAGTGGGCCTTAGGAAGCATTACTATGAACAAAGCTAGTGGAGGTGATTGTATTCCAGCTAAAATCCTAAAAGATGATGCTGTTAAAATGCTATACTTAGTATGTCCACAAATTTGGAAAACTCTACAATGGCCACATGACTGGAAAAGGTCAGTTATCATTCCAATCCCAAAGAAGGGCAATGCCAAAGAATACTCAAACTACTCTACAGTCAGGTTCATTTCACATGCTAGTATGGCTATGTTCTAAATATTTCAAGGTAGGCTTCAGCAGTATGTGAACCAAGAAGCTTCAGACGTACAAGTTGGGTTTAGAAAAGGCAGAGGAATCAGAGATCAAATTGCCAACATCCATTGGATCACGGAGAAAGCAAGGGAGTTCCAGAAAAACATCTACTTCTACATCACTGACTACTCGCAAGCCTTTGACTGTGTGGATCACAACAAACTGTGGAAAATTCTTAAAGAGACAGGAATGCAAGACTACCTTACAGGTCTCCTGATAAACTAGAACGCAGGTCAAGATGCAATAGTTAGAACAACGGAACAATGGACTGGTTCAAAACCGGGAAAGGAGTACTTCCAGGCTGCATATTGTCATCCAGATTAACTTATATTCAGAGTACATCATGTGAAACCTTGGGCTGGATGAATCGCAAGCTGGAATCAAGACTGCCAGAGAACACATCAAAACCTCAGATATGTAAATGATACCACTCTAATGGCAGAAAGTGAAAAGGAACTAAGGAGCAGTTTGATGAGGGTGAGAGAGGAGACTAAAAAAAAGCTGGCTTGAAACTCGACATTAAAAAAACCCTAGGATCATAGCATCTGGTCCCACCACTTCATGGCAAATAGAAGGGGAAGAAGTGGAAGCAATGGCAGATTTTATTTTCTTGGGCTCCAAAATCACTGCGGATAGTGACTGGAGCCATGAGATTAATACTTTTTCTCCTTGGAAGGAAAGCTATGACAAACCTAGACAGTATATTAAAAAGCACAGATATCACTTCGTTAGTCCCTCTGGTTTTTCCGGTAGCCATGAACGGATGTGAGAGTTGGACCATAAAGAAAGCTGAGTGCCAAAGAATTGATGCTTTTGAATTGTGGTGTTGGATGGAGAAGACTCTTGAGAGTCCCTTGGATTGCAAGGAGATCAAACCAGTCAATCCTAAAGGAAATCAATCCTGAATATTCACTGGAAGGACTGAGGCTGATGATGACACTCCAATACTTTGGCCACCTGATACTTCGAACTGATTCACTGAAAAAGACCCTAATGCTGGGAAAGACTGAGGGCAGGAGGAGAAGGAGGCAATAGAGAATGAGATGGTTAAATAGCATCACCTACTCAATGGACATGAATCTGAGCAAACTCCAGGAGACAGTGGAGGACAGAGAACAGTGTACTGCAGTCCACGGAGTCGCAAAGAGTTGGACACGTCTTGGAAACTGAACAACAGTTGACTATTTGGTATGAGCTGCCGAGACTCCTCCTCTTGTGACCCTTTCCAACCTCACTCGGGACTCCAAACGTTATTTTAGGCACACTCAGCTGAAGGAACTAAGAAGGATGTTATGTATCACTCTGAAAGTCATCATCTGCTCAAGATGACAAATGGGAGTTGCACTTACGCGCTCCTTATAAAATGATCAGCCCTGGAAAGAGGAGGTGCTGCCTGTGGGGACGCTCGGCAAGCATGGGGTGTGGTCGGTGGGGCAAAGGGACTGGAGGTTTGGCCCGCGCACGGCAGGGGCCACATAGATGCTCTCTCGGAAACTGATCAGTGGGGCTGCGGCCACAGTTCAGCACTGTGAGGACACGGCCGTGTCCAACACTACAGCGCTCCCCGCTGTTCCCAACTTGCTCTAGGATGTCTGCTCGGGGTCCAAGGGGACAGGAGAGGTGACTTAAGGAGTCTCTCCTGGGGCAAATAAGCCTGTACACCTCAGCGACTGAGCCTGCACTCTAGAGCCCACGGCCACAACTACCTGAAGTCCGAGCACCCCGGAGCCCATGCTCCACCATGAGAAGCCACTGCGGTGAGCCGCCTGCTTGCCGCAAGCAGAAAAAGCCTGTTCAGCAACAAAGACCCAGCACAGCCAAAAATGAATAAAATAAAAATATTACACCCATAAAAAACAAACACAAAAGAAGAACTCTCTCTTATGCTCTGAACCTTCCTCCCGCTGATGCCATCCCAGAGTTGCAGGGCAGGCTCCTAAAAATGGTCCTCTAAGCCCCATGAATTAAATATTTTGGTAACTGGAACCTATTTATCAATAGCTACTTAATAAGGTCCAAGTCCTATGATGACAGAGTGATTGAAGCGTTTTTGAAATAATCCATTTTTAATTAAAATGCTACCCCTCTCTTGGCTTCTGGATAGATTCAAAAGAAAACCTTAACAGATGTCTCGTTTTTAAATATACATTATATAAAGCCAATAATTAGAAGAATTCATGCTTTTAATTATATTTTAATTATTCTTTGCCTATTGATGTAAAGTTAAATGATCTTTCTTCATGGAACTAATGCTGCTAACCAAAGCCAGTAGACGAGAAGCTAGTGTGAAATCCCCTTGCAGGGAGCTGGAGCACAGCAGAGGTGCTTAAAGGAACTATTATGCCCTGGTCCTGGCAGACGGCAGTCTAATTCCAGCAAACCGCCTGGTGTGGAAGTGCTCTCTTGGTTCCGGGTCTGAGCGAGGCAGACATGCCAGTTATGTGATAAGGGTCAGGGTTTCCCCTTCTGCTGCGCAGTCACGAGGCAGAAAAGCCCCTTGACATCTCTGCTCCCTTCCCGGCACACCCTGCAAAGCATCTCACCGGAGCAAACTGCACGAGCCACCAGATCATCACCAAAA
>SJYC01100275.1:0-14082 GCA_006408675.1 Madoqua kirkii
TGAGTACACACTCACAGCCTTAAGCCTCGCCCGCCCAGCAAAGCCCCGGGTGGGGGCATGGCGACACGTGAGTACACACTCACAGCTTTAAGCCTCGCCTGCCAGCGGAGCCCCGGGTGGAGACCTGGCCACACGTGAGTACACACTCACAGCCTTAAGCCTCGCCTGCACAGAGAAGCCCCAGTGGAGACCTGGCCACATGTTCACCACTCCACTTCCTCTTTCTAGGCACGTTTTCAGATTCCCCGCGGTTAGGCTGGGACCAAGGGCTGACTCTTGTCAATGGCGGTAGGAGGGGAAGGGACATGTGCTGCTTCCTACCAGACTTTTAAGTGGATGCACATTCTCCGTGCTTTCTCTCTCCCCGCTCAAAGGGGACAGAGCCGGACAATGCAATTGACCCAGCACTTCTGGAGGAAGGCCACGGGGCCTGATCAGACCTCAGCGTAAGCCAGAAACAAACTGTTCCTGGGCTAAGTCATTGAGATCTGGGGTTTTATTGTTACTGCATCAAAGGCTATCCTATGCTGACTAGCACAATGGCATCACTGATTCAATGGACACGAAACTGGGCAAACTCCAGAAGATGGTGAGGGACAGGCAGGCCTGGCGTGTTGCAGTCCATGGGGTCGCGAAGAGTCGAAGACGACTTGGTAACGGAACGACAAGAGCACCAAAGGTGAAATTATAAGTCAATAGGAAAAGACATTATTCCATAGACAGTGGATCAACCAGTCACTTTGTGAGGGCACAACGGCCAGGATCCTTGCTTGCTCATCACTCTTAAACACCTTTAAATAAAGTTAAAAGTAAAAAATGAAATCACACGGATACATGGATATGTGAAACTACACATACCAGTGTCAAAATATTTCATAAACATACAGAAAATATTGTTAGAAGAAAATAGTGAAATCATAAAGATAGATGAAAACACAGGCAAACAGCTGAACTGTGTGGAGGTGGCAGAAATGAGCTAACTATGCAAAAGGCAAAAACTATACAAGCTCAGCTCAATTTGACTATTATATTTAATTTTTCTGTACATCAAACTGGGAAAAATATTTTAATGGGTGGAACAGTAACACAAAGAGCCCTATTATAAAGTGTTCTTGTAGAAAGTCAATCTACAAATATGTCCCAAGGGCAAACTGTGCCAAGGACAGACAACCACAAAACCAAATGCCCAGGAAATACCTTTAAGAGAAGTTTAATCTCACCAGTAAACAAAGAAGTACAAATAAAGGTGGAATACTTTTATCAGGCTGGTAAGATGACTAATAATAAAAACAATACTAATTAACTTTGAAGCCCAGTGGGCACACAGGCACTTAAGGATGGATGGTCGCATGTGTGTGAGTCCAGCTCAGTCGGTGAGAACTTGGTCTCTGAACAGAGGCCACCTGGCTCCTCTAAGACCCATCTGTCTGCTGTGGGATCTTGGGCCAGTTCCTTAAAGCTCTGTGTGCTATAAAGTTCAGAGGATGCCATCCCCACCTTACAGGATTAAATGAGAAAATCCCCAGGAAGCACATAGCGTGTGCTCACCAGATACTGACATTAAGGTCACCCAAGCTGTGTGGGAGAACAGCTTTGAGAAGGCAGTTATGCTTCGCACATCAACATCCTACCCCCGCCCCAACCCCAGAATTTACCCCTGAAGAGATTATCAGTTAAACACCCAAGAGGGGGATAGATAAGGCTGATCATCACAGTGTCATTCACACCGTTAAGTCGGAAAGCACCTGGCCGCCCCAGCGAGGGCTGGATAAGCGGATTATGACACAGCCTGGCAGGTGCAGCAGGTCCCGGCTCACTGATGGGAGCGATTTCCACCTCTCAGAAGGAGGAGGGAAAACTCTGCCCGGTGTGATCCCAGCAGACCTGAGTCTGTGTATCTGTGCCCCCGGAGAGATCCACAACACATTTACTGAAGCAACAGAGGTGAGCGAACCTTTGCATCACAGGAGATTTTTCATAGCTTGCCTCTAATGTTTTGTGCTGACTGAATTTCCTGCTGGCACAAGCAATATCTCTTCATCTTTTCACCCGAGAAAGCTGTTTTCATTTTGAGAATATTTTCTGGGAGAAATGAAAGCTACTTGTTAAAGACCAGCTCCCCTGCAGCCAGCCTTGCTGCACCAGCCCCAGTGGGCCTCTTGAAAGACCCATGTGCCGGGCTCAGTGGACACGACCCGCAGTCACCAACTAGGACGATGCTACGAAGCTGCCACAAGGGGTCGCTAGTGCACACTGTGTGCTGCCCATACTGAGTACCTTGAGAAACCTTCAGTCTGGCTTGAGGGACCCACGGTTCAGAAACAAACTGCAGGAACTCTTTGGTATGGGGTGTGAAGAATTCAAGCCACAAGAATGTCTGCTCAGTCTTGCTTCAAAAGCCCACTTACTTGTCTTCTCTGGCACAAGATTCTGCCTGCATGAGGAGGCACCCCCACTGCAGTGTGAGCTGGGAACGTCAGGACCCCCTCTGTCTGCCCCCAACGTGCACATTGCCCTTCCTGGACCACCTGCCCACCTCCTTGGGAAACACATAGGGCTTGGCTTCCCTCTGGGTGGAGGGAGCTGCTGGGAAACCCCAGCTCGCTCTCTCTCCTGGGAGGAGAAGGAAGCTTCTCTGCCCTGGAGACTGGGCTGTCCCGTGGAGGCAAGCCTGCTACTGTAAACAGACTCAGCAGGTACAGGTCAAATCCTACCCAGGACGCGTTAGGCATGAAAGTGAAAAAAACAAGTTGAAGTGATAGTTGCTCGGTCGTGTCGGACTCTTTGCAATCCTATGGACTGTAGCCTGCCAGGCTCCTCTGTCCATGGAATTCTCCAGACAAGAATACTGGAGTGGGGTGCCATGCCCTCCTCCAGGGGCTCTTCCTTACCCAAGGATTGAACCTTCGTCTCCTGCACTGCAGGCAGATTCTTTACTGTCCGAGTGACCAGGGAAGACCTGACGTTCACCAAATGCCCCTGGAAAGAGCACTTGAATTCAGCAAGTAGCTCAGAGTCGAATGGATTTCCATTCACAGCTTCTAAATCCCCAATGCAACACACTGCTGCACGGCAAAGGTGGGAAGCTGGGGCTCCCTGCACATTGTAGCCTAGAGATGGACCCCTGACATTGCCTAAGTCAAATGCACACATGTCTCCCAGAGGTCCCTCTCTGCTGTACCAGCTGCTGCTGTGGCTGGGAGCATGGCATCAGACCCTTCCGCCGGCCTGCCAGCAGCAGGGCATGCTGGGGGAGGATACTTTAAGGGGATTGTTTCTGCCTACACCTCCCACCCCAGTTCTGAAACAACTGGTGGGCCCCAGGGATTGGGGAGCTACACAAACACCTGTATGTGGCTTCCAACCAATTCTACCACTTGACTCTGGTCGTCTCTCCCGGCCTTCCTCGCTCGGGCATAGGACAGGCTTGGTGAGGCCACAAAATGCCAGCCTCCCCAGAAACTTCACCAACTAGAGAAAAGATTTCTCTATGAAATGTCTGTGGTCTGGCTGCTCCTTCTCACCTCTTTCAGGGTGAGCAGGGGTTTTATCCTTAAGTACGGAGATGGAGCGCTCCCGTCCTGGATGGGCATTCCCACTCCACACACACATAGACACACACACACACTCACACACGGGGCACATGGAGGCCCTTCAGACGGTCTTAGAATAATGATGCCCACTTGGTACCTCCAGGGGACTTAACTAATTTATAAGGCAATTTTAATAATAACTATATATTAATTTTACATTCCCTTTTACCTATTTCAGTGACTACGAACTGATAGGAATTAGGTAATATATTACAATAGGCTTCTGGGGACTTTTTATTAACTAATGTCCCATATTTAAAAACCTTCCTGTCAAACGAGAAACATTAAAAAAAATGCTGTCCCTTTTATAATTGCTTCTAATAGACTCAATATTCAGGTCCTGGCCTTAGTAGACAGCCCGGGTGGTGCTTCCCCAAATTACACTTAACTTTTCATTTTCTCCCTGTCACTGGCCAACGGAATCATTCTGGAAGCACGCAAATGGTCATCTTACTGTGTCAGCCTGTGGCTCCCAAGACGCCTATAAATTTAGAAGGTCCGAGGGTCACTCAGGACCAGAGACAGGCAGCAGCCTTCTTGCCTAGTTACTGCAGCAGCCTGCCTTGTGCAGAGTTGCTTAGTATTTCTTTCTTTTTGGTAACCCTATTTATTGAAATAGAACATACATACAGTAAAATGCCTGCAAGGCAGGAGACCCAGGTTCGATTCCTGGGTCGGAAAGATCTCCTGGAGAAGGAACTGGTAACCCATTTCAGTATTCATACCTGGGAAATCCCATGGACAGAGGAATGTGGCAGGCTACAGTCCATGGGGTTATAAAAGCTGGACATGACTTAGCAACTAAACCACCACCACAAAAATAAAATGCACACACTGTAAGGGTCCAGACAGATGAGACTTTACAAATGTGCCCTTTAGATCAAGACGCAGAGCATTTCTAGTCCCCTGGCAGGGAACACGGCTGCCCCTCTCCCTGGCCCCTGCTCCCCCATCCCCTGAGTTTTGCTGGTTGGGGAACCTGAAGGAACGGAATGGATCTCCTTTCTCTTAACACTGTCCCCATGGGAGCTGCCCGACCCTGGTCTTGCATGCGGAGACCTTTTGGTTCTCACTACGCAATGGTGTTCATCGTGTGAACACACCATAGTCTCTCCACCTCCACAGGCAGGCTTTGGGTCCCCCTGGTTTCAGGGAACGCCCCGCCCATACACACAGCGCCCTCGTGTGCGCCCTAGGGGTGCCTGCTGCTATCCGAGTGGGCCCGCTAGTCACCAGGTAAGGAACGCTCAGCTTCCACGGGCGCTGCCAACAGCCCTCCAGGGTCTCTGTTTTCCCCGTTTGCTACTTTCTCCCTGGCACAGAAGCAGCTTTCAAGCCCATCACTTTATGAACTAGAGGAATGAACCCGAGGGTGAAGCCTGAGCACCTCTCCAGGCCTGGGTCCTGCCTCCCTCAGACATTTTGGGCTGAGCTGGAAGAAACTGCCTTCTCTGAAAGGCTTCCCAGGTGGCGCTAGTGCTAAAGAAACCACCTGCCAAAGCAGGAGACGTAAGAGACTCGTGTTCGATCCTGGGTTCAGGAAGATCCTCTGGAGAAGGACCCCAGTACTCTCGCCTGGAGAATCCCATGGGCAGAGGAGCCTGGCGGGGTCACAGAGAGCTGGACACAACAGAGCGATTTAGGACGCAAAGCCAGATCTACCCACGGGATGATGGGATGACTGGCCTTCCCCCAAGCGCAGAGGCAGGACCACATGTTCCTGAGAAACAGAGCTGCAGGTGGACTCTGAGGCCCCCTCATGTGCAAGTAGAGACCTCTGCAGACACGGACACCTGATCCAGAACACAGCAGAGGGGGTGAACAGCACACACCCGTCCAACTAGGAGAGAGAGGTGTCCGCTGGGGGCGTCAAGAAGTGGCTGGTGAAGGTCACGTCTTTTGGGTAGCCACTCAGTCTTGGGAACAGAGTCAGGAAGGAGCAGGAGGAAGCCTAGTAAGTAACATGCGAGGTCCAGCCCTCCCTGAACAATGGACTGAGGCAGGGCGGGTGTGGGGGTGGCCCGCAGACCCTGGACAGGCAAACGTGTGAGGACAAGCCGGGGAGAGGAAGCAGAGACACCAGCTTCCCTGGGAAGGAGCCTCAGGACGCAGGCCCGCTGCAGCACGAGGGAACAGGGTCGACTAGAGCGCGGGCCAGAACAGATGCTGAGGGGCGCCGTGGGCCGGCGGCGGTGGCGGAGAGCCCCGGGCGTTGCGGGCGGCCAAGCGCGGGCGGCTGAGGTGACAGCTCCTTATTCACCCTGCACTTCCAGGCAGAGGAGAGGAGAGGCCCAGCCTCCCAGGGCTGCCGGAAAGACGCCAAGCTGGGGGTCCTTTGTTTTCCTTTCCCAATTCAGAGGGCCCCGGGCTGGCGTCAGCCTGTGTCTGATCCTGACTCAAAGCCACAGCAGATCCCTGGTGAGCCCCAACACAGAGGCTCAGCTGTGCCAGCGGGTGTGGGGGCAAGGGGAGGCTGGAAAATTAAGGCCCCAGAGGCCAGTTTTAGAAGTTTATGAATAATAAATGCAATTAACGTGATGGAAAACAGAAGCCGAGTGGAGGCCTCAGGGTGGTGACTCAGCAGGTGGCCTCCCTGGCCACTTCCGGCTGCCCAGTCCCGCACAGAGGACAGGCAGTCAGGAGGCGGGGGCGGGAGGGGACAGGAGGGACCTGCCCCTCCCTCACCTGGCCTCAGCCCAGGACAAAGAACCGCCGGTGTCTGGGTCTGGGTGGGAGACGCAGGCCCCCAGGACCCTCCCCTGGTTCAGGGGCAGGCCCGCCCGCCCTGGGGGTAGCAGGGGTCCTGGCTCCTGAGCGCGCTTCTCAGGCCCAGGCCCCTCGGCCGTGAACCAGAATGAGGACCACGCTTAGACTGGATGTCGTCACCCCAGTGCTGACCCTGTGACCCTCCACTCTCAGTCGCGTCAGCATCCTGGGGTCAGAACGGCCACGGGCTGCGAGGTGAGGGCTGCCCCGGGGTTCCCACACCACATGCCCACGGTGGCCCCTGCCTGGCCTCCGACGCCGGCCCAGGGAGGGGCTCCCACTAGTCCGAGCTCCTGCCAGCCTGCAGGCGGGTACCCTGCCCTGCCCCGGGCCTTCAGGAGCTCCTCTGCTTTCCCTGGGCCTGGCACCCAGTACCCCTCAACGAGCGTCACCGGAAGGCAGAGCAGGTGTGGAGGAGGAGAGAGGCTGGCCTCGAGGAGCAGTGAGGAGCGAGAAAGGTGGGTGGAGTTGGGGGCGGCGAGGAGAAGCCTGAGGTCAAAGTGGCTCAGAGCTCCTCCTGACTTCTGGGCTCCAAACTTGGTTTCTGGTTCCTTCTGGTGAGAGGGCCAGGAGAGGGGAAGGGAAGGGAGGGGCAGGAGGGCTCAGACTGGAGCCTTCCCAGCGGGGCCCCAGCGCCCCACCTGCAGGCTAGACTTAGCCTTCGCCAGCGTCTCCACTGACCCAGCCCAGGGTGCTCCTACCTGACCGAGACCAGCCCAGGCCAGAACTCCAGGGCTCCTGCACGCGGAGGAGACACCTTCCCCTGGCGTGGGCCGTGAGCTGAGTGTCCATCGCAGGGGGCGGGGCGGTCTCAGTGGCTGCCCCCAATGAGGTCAGCCGAGAGACGGTCCACTCCCCCTGGAGGGCCTCGGAGCCCATTGGTGAGCAATTGCCAGGAAGCTCCTCTTACTTACTATAAATTGTACCTTTATGGGAAAATCAATGATACTGTCTCCTCGATCTTCCACACTTGTTGCTGGTCTCAAGTAATTTCTCCGCAAGGCAACAGACCAAAGCCGGGCCAGTGCTCCCTGGAGCGCCTGCCTGCCCCCGCCCCTGCATCCCAGGAGGGCCTGGGATGGGAAGCTGCCAGAAGAGGCTCATCACGCCCAGCTCCTGCGCTTGTCCACTAGGTCTGTGGCTAATACTGCTGCACACCTACTATATGCCAGCTGTGACACACTGACCACAGGATGAGGAAGACCCGGGCCCTCATCCACGGAGACGTGGATGTTACTTCACTAACCGTGGCAATGGGAAGTTGGACAAAGCACAGCCAAAGGGACGGAACTCACTGGAGGACTTCCTGGAGGAGGGGGCAGAGCAAGTGGGAAATCCAGAGGCAGAGGGAAGCAGAACACGTGAGGGGTCAGCAACAAGGCCCAGGAGGCAGCCAGAGCTCAGGGGGCGAAGGGGACGGGGTCTGACCCTCACAACACGTGTGTCACCTGCCCTTGGCACTCTGAACACCAACTTCTCAAAACAGTCTACTTTTTCCTCTTTCAAGGTTCTTTGAAATGATAGCTTGTTTAACTAGCAACATCAATTGGCCAGCCATTCCATGAACAAATGGCTCTCTGCTTATCTCTGAGTTCAATCACTTTTATTTGTCCCCAAGTATTTGGCAGGAACCAGTTACATCAATAAAGAAATGTCAATTTTTAACAGCCACATGAGATGCAAAAGCTTCAGATGGATTTTCCTTCAGCAAACAGGGCGCCTGGAGGACTGTTATTAACAGCCATTAGAGACGCGCGGGCGGGCCTGGGAGACAGGGCTCTAGATTTAGACTGGATTAAGGAGATACCACAGACCCGGGACTTCTCAGCATCATAAATAATGCTGAAATTTTAGACGGTGGCTGCTCTCTCTGTTGTCACAATCGTTTAGGCCACCGTGTGTCTGAGGCTGTATAGCAAAATGACAAATATCTTTCTCAACTGCTAAGTGCACAGAGCCCATTGGAATAAATCCAACCAAATTCTCCACTATAGTGGAGTAAGCAGGCAGTGACAGGGGGTTTGGGGGGGGGCGGTGGTATCAGAAGCGACTCAGACAGTGATTTCTGGAGGTGTGGGGGCCATGCAGAGAGAGGCCTGCTTTCTTGCTGACTCTCACCACTTCCTGTCATGTCATGTCAGTTTCCAACCCTCGATAACACGTGAGGTCTGATACTCAGAGGGCGGGGCGGTCTCAGTGGCTGCCCCCAATGAGGTCAGCCGAGAGACGGTCCACTCCCCCTGGAGGGCCTCGGAGCCCATTGGTGAGCAATTGCCAGGAAGCTCCTCTTACTTACTATAAATTGTACCTTTATGGGAAAATCAATGATACTGTCTCCTCGATCTTCCACACTTGTTGCTGGTCTCAAGTAATTTCTCCGCAAGGCAACAGACCAAAGCCGGGCCAGTGCTCCCTGGAGCGCCTGCCTGCTCCCGCCCCTGCATCCCAGGAGGGCCTGGGATGGGAAGCTGCCAGAAGAGGCTCTCACGCCCAGCTCCTGCGCTTGTCCACTAGGTCTGTGGCTAATACTGCTGCACACCTACTATATGCCAGCTGTGACACACTGACCACAGGATGAGGAAGACCCGGGCCCTCATCCACGGAGACGTGGATGTTACTTCACTAACCGTGGCAATGGGAAGTTGGACAAAGCACAGCCAAAGGGACGGAACTCACTGGAGGACTTCCTGGAGGAGGGGGCAGAGCAAGTGGGAAATCCAGAGGCAGAGGGAAGCAGAACACGTGAGGGGTCAGCAACAAGGCCCAGGAGGCAGCCAGAGCTCAGGGGGCGAAGGGGACGGGGTCTGACCCTCACAACACGTGTGTCACCTGCCCTTGGCACTCTGAACACCAACTTCTCAAAACAGTCTACTTTTTCCTCTTTCAAGGTTCTTTGAAATGATAGCTTGTTTAACTAGCAACATCAATTGGCCAGCCATTCCATGAACAAATGGCTCTCTGCTTATCTCTGAGTTCAATCACTTTTATTTGTCCCCAAGTATTTGGCAGGAACCAGTTACATCAATAAAGAAATGTCAATTTTTAACAGCCACATGAGATGCAAAAGCTTCAGATGGATTTTCCTTCAGCAAACAGGGCGCCTGGAGGACTGTTATTAACAGCCATTAGAGACGCGCGGGCGGGCCTGGGAGACAGGGCTCTAGATTTAGACTGGATTAAGGAGATACCACAGACCCGGGACTTCTCAGCATCATAAATAATGCTGAAATTTTAGACGGTGGCTGCTCTCTCTGTTGTCACAATCGTTTAGGCCACCGTGTGTCTGAGGCTGTATAGCAAAATGACAAATATCTTTCTCAACTGCTAAGTGCACAGAGCCCATTGGAATAAATCCAACCAAATTCTCCACTATAGTGGAGTAAGCAGGCAGTGACAGGGGGTTTGGGGGGGGGCGGTGGTATCAGAAGCGACTCAGACAGTGATTTCTGGAGGTGTGGGGGCCATGCAGAGAGAGGCCTGCTTTCTTGCTGACTCTCACCACTTCCGTCATGTCATGTCAGTTTCCAACCCTCGATAACACGTGAGGTCTGATACTCAGCTCTCCCCAACAACCACCACATCACAGCAGAGCCAGTGAAATGGGAAGAAAAAATAAATAAATACAGAGAATGATGGAGTGCAGTGTCCAACCATGAAATATAAGGAGAGACATGCATTAAAGCAATGGCTGATGCTCCTGGACAGCTGGAAATCTCCCTCCACGTCCCACTGGCTGACCCACCGCCAGGAGGCAAGCCTTCAAGGGTGTTGCCAACCAGTGAGACTTTGTGCAACATCCAGGAACTTGGGTGGGTGCTCAGAGGGCAGCCCACCCCACCACCATCCTGGGGCACACGGGCTTCTGGTACAGACATTCAGCTGAGTGCACGGTGAACACGGCCATCTGCCCCCAGGTCTGGGAAAGAACTGTCAGAGGCAAGGACACCACACCCCAACTCACGTGCTGTGCCTGTCCCGCAGGAGAAACACCACCTGTCTTAGGATCCTGCCCCAGCTCAGAGCTTCAGCCAGCCCACTGGGCTGCTCCATTCTCTGGCCCCAGGCCAACATGATTTAGTGGTTGCCAGAAAATAGAGCCTGCGGGGTTCGAGAGAAGAGGCAGGTCAAAGGGTCCCTTTAGTCCTATTTCCTGCAAGGCCAAGACCTCCCTCCACCAGGACCCGCTATGTCCCCAGCCCTGCTGGATGGGAGCTCTTCCACTGCCCAGCTGGCCAGGCCAAACTGGAGTGGGCCCTGGGAGACAGAGGGGGGAACGGCAGGGTCCTGCTCTCATCGACAGCTGGCCCTGGCAGAGCAGCGACACTGAGGGGAAATGTTCTCCCAGCACTGGTTGCTCTCCCCGGAGCAGAACTTCCACAGCCCAACCAAAGACACCGCTGGGATTGAGGCGTTTTGCTCTAAGAACGCCAGATGCTTTCTAACCAAGAGGAGCCTGTGCTCCAGGACAGGCCGGTGACACAGTTCGCCCCCCTGGCAGTGCAAGAGCGGCTGCTCTCTCGGGACTTCCATGGCGGTCCAGGGGTCAGGACTCTGCTTCCACTGCAGGGGGCATGGGTTCGATTCCTGGTCGGGGAACTAAGATCCTGTGTGTCATGTGGCATGGCCAGAAATTTTAAAAGTGGCTGCTCTTGGAGGGGAGCTGGAGCGGAGGTTGGAGGGGCTACTCCAGACAGGTGACGGTCCAGGGAGGGAAAATCATGACCTGGCCGGGGCTCCCATAACCTGCCTCGTCTCACATGCACCCACAGGTCCCAGGGGGCACTGACACCTCCTGCAACCCCCGGCCCCACCTCTGCCGGCTGGGCACCCAAGACAAGGGGCCCAGCTATTGGTGGCCACGATTTCTGTCGGGACTGGGGAGTAGAGCCTCCAAATTCTCTCATGGAGGAGTCAAAGCCTCAGAGGAAGGCTTTCTCTCCTGTGCACAGGGGCGGTAGGGTGGGGGGCAGGACACAGAACAGGCTGGCAAGCCTCCCCAAGCAGCTGGGGCTCTGGCAGGGGTTCGGTGGGGAGATCCAGCAGGGCTCCTGGGCCCAGGCAGTTGTGTTAGCTTCCTAGGGGCTCTTCAAAAACACCGGCCAGTGAGAGGCCTTGGCCACTAGATGCCTACCAGAGCTGGCTCGTCAGGGATCTGCAGGCCACATAGCCTGGTGCCATCCTTGTGAAGGGTGGCCAGTGATCCCAACTGTCAGTGCCTGTGATTAAATCAGATCATAGTCTCTCAGGCACTGCCACCCTTGGACCTTGCTGAATGCCTGTCACATGCTCCCCAGAGAAAATGCAGAGCTTCACAAGAAAATGGTTCCAAGAAATGTTCTGAATAACTTTATGCTGGCTTCTCCTGAAGCACAGCAATGCTTCATTTATAAAGATTCTAAATGACGTCCAGCGGGACGTGTCACAGGCCGGGTGTCCCTGGCTAGAGATGAACTTTTCCCCTCGGTTGCCTCCATCTCTGCAGGGATAGGTGGTCTGGCCTCTCCCAGCCAGACTTCCCCCTCCCATCATTCATTATTTTTTTCTTTTAAGTTTCTATTGTTTAAATACCCATACTAGAGCAGAAGTCCCTGAAAATATCACAGATATTTTCCCCTTCATTCAGTAAATTAGAAGTAATGGGAATTTCTACACAATAGCTGCTGTGAGCCTGATTCTTTTTTCTAATGTTTTTCCTCTGCATCGTTTAATAGCAACTCTGTCCTTCCAGATACTCACGTCAAAAACCCTGTAGCCAACCTTGATCTGACAACAAACCCTGCTGGTTTCTACCTTCCAATAAGACAGGGTTCCTCGATAACCTCTGAGCTTTCGGGTTCACCGGGTCCGGCGTAAGGGATGCCCAGAACCTGCCCGCTTCTCCCCTTGAATGTTCTGACCCCGGAATGAGGCCCTGTCACCTCTCGCCACTGCAGGGGCCTCCTCTCCAGGCCCCTACTGGTGCCCTCGCCGCACTGCAGCCTCGGCTCAGCACAGATGCCCAAGGCTACTCTTTGCCATCAGACTCTCCCTCTTCTGCCCAACCCATCGCCTCTCAGCCCTCACCCCAGCCCTCTCCTCCCTTCCACTGTGACGTGGCCAGGGGGCCCCTGGGTCCTACACAACCTCTCTGCAAGGCTGTGATGCCACCCTACTCAAAAATGCAAATCAATCCTAGAAGGGGCTTCCCTGGTGGTCCAGTGGTTAAGACTCCCCCTTCCAATGGAAGGGGGTGCAGGTGTGATCCCTGGTTGGGAAACAAAGATCCCACATGCCTCGGGGTGGTGTCAAAAATACGAAAAACAAACACACAAAATCACTCCCAGGACTCCCTCTATCACTCTCTATGGTTTTCCATTTTCCGTAGAATTTGTCACCATCAAACATTCTGTACATTTTACTTATTTATCTTCCTTCCAGAGCTCCACAGACAGGTTTCCCTCTCTTCTATCTCCCTGCTCCTAGAACACTGCTTGGCACCTGTGGCTCCCCAATAAAGGTCTATAATCCAACCAACTGGCACAGGCAAGCTAAGGCTGAGCCAATACTTGCTGGCCACTGGGCAGATGGCCTGCTTGCCAAGGACGGCAGTATGTGGGGGGGCATCTGTCAGCCTGCTCAGCCAAGACAGGTGAGAGGGTCAGAGGGCTTCGCTGCCCTTCCGGTGAAGCCTCTGTGTGGTCACATCAGCTCCCTGCAGTGCACAGCCCTAAAGATAGTTTCAAGACACCCCCACTACATCTGGAAATGACTTTGGAAAATCCTGGTGTTGAAGGGACAGTGAACCTGGCTTGGCAGGTTCCACCAAACCCAGGGAGGTCAGCTCTGGCTCTCCTGGGCGCCCGGAGATGGCCTCGTCAGCCTGCTGTCTGAACATCCTTCCGATGAGGTTGGCCTTTGTCTGGCCCTGAGACCACCTGTGAACGACTGCCACACGCGCCTTGTTGCGACACCATCAGGCCTCTTATCTGCCAGCCCAGGGGTGCAGACCCGATTCCTTGATAACCTCTGGGCTGTCAGGTTCGCCAGGGCCAGAGACCACATCCACAGGAAGCGAGGCGCCTGGAAGAGTGCATGGCTGCGGGGCGGGGTGGCGGTGGCGTGTGACCTTGCCCTGACAGGCAAGACTTCAGCCCCGTCCAGCCTGGACACTCCTTGGACCTTGAATCCTCCGAAAGTTAAGTGAGGAGCCTGAGGAGTCCTCCTCCTCAGCAACACTTACTGAGCACCTGCTGTGTACCAGGCCTTGACCCTGACTGAGTGTGAGTGCGTAGAAGGTATTTTGAATGCCTTGCCATTTCTTAGGCAATCTCCAATTTAGAGGGCAGAAGCTTCTTCCATACCTAGAGCTGGCGCCAGATCCCACCCCTTCCCCACTCTGGCATTAGGTTGTATGTCATCATAATTAATTCGTAAAGTGATAGGTATTACCATTTTCAATCTGCACAGATATTTAAACAAATAAGAACTCCCACAGAAGAGAAGTGGGCCTTTCCGGTCCCCTGCACCGAGCAGTGATCACTGGCAGGGTGAAAGCAGCGGCTCCATCCACCGGGCAGAGGGCGCCTCGGCCAAGCAGCGGAGGCCGCAGGCTCTAGAGCCACCGGCTGGGGCTCCAGTCCTGGCTCCTCTGCGCGTCAATGGTAGGGCCCTGGAAAAGTTTCCCAGCCTCTCTGGTCCTCACCTTCCTTGCCTGTGAAAGAGGCAACTCCCCCTAAATGCAGAA
>SJYC01100276.1:0-15271 GCA_006408675.1 Madoqua kirkii
CACTCCACCACCACCACACACACTGTCCCACACATACACACCCCACCACCACCACACACACCGTCCCACATACACACACACTCCCCACTACCACACACACCCCTCCATACACACATCCTACCACAAACACCGTACCACATAAACACACCCCACCACCACCACACACACACACCCCACCATACACGCACACCACCATACACACCATACCACATATACATACCCCACCACCACCACCACCCAGACACACCGTAGCACCACCATACACACACTTACTCTCAGACACACCCCACCATACATACATACAAACCATCACACACAAACACACACACCCCCGTACCCACACACCCCCCACCACCACACACAAACACACACACTCTCTCACACACCACACTCAAGGCAGACGTGAAATATAGCCAAGCCCTGAATGAAAGTGCAGTTTCCGGTCCCAAGGGAGTCTCTCTCCCATCCACACTCAGGATGTCACAGAAGCACAGCCTGAAGGCAGAGCCTCTGCATTCCGGGGCGAAACTGCAACGCCCGGGAGGTAGGAGGCAGGAGCGAGAGGGGCGTCGGGGGAGTGGCGCCTGCAGCTGCCTGGACCAGACTCAGCTCTAAGGAGACAGGCGAGGGACGTCGGGGAGGCGTGACTCGGCCTGCCCAGCCTGGCCCGGGACCATCCGGTGGCAAGTCTGGAGCCTGGGACTCCACCACTCCTTCCCCCTCACCCTCATGCGCCACTCGTCAGCGAGCCCTCAGCTCCAGCCCCAAACATCCTCCAACCCACCTTCCCCTCCCGCTGCCCCGCCGCCCAGCCTGGCCCCATGGCAGCCCCGTCACTGCTCTCCAGTGGCCGCCTCTGTCTGCTCGCCACCCAAAGCCACAGCCTCAGCAGGCCACATCACCCCCGCGGGGCGTCTCACCGAGGCCTGGCCCACCGCCGCTCTCTCACGGCCCCCGGGCCCTGGTCCCTGCGCCCCTCACCCCGTGGTCAGTGGCAGCTTGGCTCCTCAGCCCTTCTCGGCCTCAACACAACCATCGTGCTGGGCCATCGGCTCCCTGTTCCTTCCTAGATCCGAATTGTCACCACGTACAGTTCTTCTGCTTGCCTGTCTTCTCTGGAATGTCAGCGGTGCACTCTCAGGAGCTAAGCTGTGTGCCCCCCAAATTCCTATGCTGCAGCCCAAACCCCAGTGCCTCAGAATGGGACTGTATGGAGATAGGGCCTTTGGAGGGGTGATTAAACTAAACTGAGGCCATCATGGGGCTCCAATCCAATCTGACTGACATCGGTAGAAGAGGGGATCAGGGCACAGAGAGGCAGCAGGGACATCTGCCCACTGAGGAGAGACCACGCGAGCACACAAGGAGAGGGTGGCCGTCGGCAAGCCAAGCAGAGAGGCCTCAGAAGAAACTAACCCTGCCCACACCGTGATGGTGGTCACTCGCAGCTTGCAAGGCTGTAAGAGCATAGATTTCTGTGGCTGAAGCCCCTGTCTGGGATACTTTGTTATGGCAGTGCCAGCAAACCACCATAGGCAAGGCAGAAGGCTGAGCAGTCCCCAGAAGCTCTCGGGGAGGCTGTGGACACACAGTACCAGGGCCTGAAGTGCCATGTCCTGAAAGCTGAACCAGAGTCCCATCAGGGTCAGAGCCAAGACCTCAGAGGCCAGAGAGAGGATGTGACAAGCCCAGCCCGCAGGCGAGCTCCAGCCGCAGCTTTGTCGCCTGCCAGTAGGGGCCTGTGTCTCCACAGCAGAAGAGGGACGCAGACCCGCCCCCCACCCAGCTGGCCCCTGGCTGGCATCCTGGCAACCCCCTCCACTCCCACCCCAAGGAAGGGCGGCCACTCTGAACCATCCAGACTGCAGCCTCTTGGAGATTCATTTCTTTCCTCTTCAAAGCATTACGGATTGATTGCCAAGTCTTGCTGTAAATCAAAAGAAAGTCACTACTCATTACCTACTTAGAATTCCCCGAGTTCTTCCTGGGAAACCATTTCTCAGCTGTTTGATCTCTGAGCCACCAGCACTATCTCCAGGCACGCCACCCATCACGGCAGCCACCAGACACTTTCTTCTTCTGGGCTCCTTTCTCAGCACCTAGATGAATTTTTACCTTCCTCCAGTTTCAAGAAGAGCTGCCAAGATAAATGATTCAAAGACTCCAGCTCATGCTGAAAATATATGGACTGCGTAGAGCCTATTGAGAATAACCCCACGCTGGGGGAAAAGGCTCCTGCCACACTCTCATCCCACGGATAATGCTGGCAGGCGGGCCCCTGCACATTCCTTCCTGCGTCTTTTCACCTGCAGGACAGTGACACTTGTCCATCTGCAGCCAGCAGCAGCTGCCCATGCCTCGGTCAAGTCCCTCCTACCCCTCAGCAGAATGTCACCCGTGGCCCTAGGGACATAGGCCAGCTGTGGCTAGTGGGAATAAGGAGGTATCCCATTTTTCAAACTGAATGCAGGAGGACCCTCTTTCCCCAGTCCTGCAGCTGGTAACTCTTTCCCAAGAGACCCCTACCACGAAAGGGCTGCTCATCACCCAAGGGGGCAGGGCCCAGCCGACAGCAGCCTCCCCCACCCAGGGTACCCATCTCCACAGCTACCAGCCCAGCTCTCAATCAAGAGTCCAATCCCACTTCTCTTGCTGGGATGAACATCAAGACAAAGTAGAACAGAAGAAGCAAGCCCAGCAGGCCCCAACCCCCAAAGCTACCAGGAGCCTGCTTGTGCAGGAGGCTGGATGGGCTGGAATGTCCACCAAGAAGCCATGGTCACCCAGGCTGGAGGGACAGGTACAGCATGCCCAGCCCTGGCCGGGACACCCAGGCCACTGTGCTGCTCCTGAAGGTCAGGATGTGAGGAGAGCCACACCCCAGGCCTGGACACAGAAGGCAGGGGACTGTCACTCAGCAAGCGAGGGGACCCAAAGAGCAGTCAGGAGTGCAGCCCGGTGCTGTGGGTGGGACACATTCGAGGAGGATGCTGGGGAGGGGGCGGTGGTGGGAAGCACAGACGCAGGATGCTGGAGCAGAGGGGGATGAGGTGTGGCCGCCGCAGAACTGGCCTTTCCAGCAAAACAGTGGAATTAACATAAACGCAGCCTGCTGAGTCTGGGGGCAGCGGTAACCACACCAGGTTCCTGCAGGTGCTGGCTGGGGGACACCAACCTTTTGCCCAGGGCCGTGACCAAGGGCAGAGCCATGGTCTTATTCTCCTTGGAGAAGCAAGGGACAGAGGGAACTTGGGTCGTGGCAGTGCAGGGGCCTGAAGGAACCCAGGACACTCCACAGGGACAACAGGTGAGTCCGGAGCCCTGGCCTGAGGTCGTCGATCACCAACACTGGCCTTGGCCCCCAGCCAGGCAGTGGCAGTCTGGTTCCCAGACATCCTCATGTCCTCCAAGCCTCAAGCACAGCATGTGGAAAGTCCCAGGTGCACGGGAGCCGCAAGAGCCCATCTCCTGACTGTCCACCCAACCCTGCACCCTTCTTCCCCTGTTCTGGGGTAGCTGTGGGAGGAGAGGCCATGGCAGGCCTTTCCACAACCGGAGAAGCTCAGAGGTGCACCTGCCCACCCTCCAGGCCAGGGACCAAGGGGAGCCCGGGCGCAGGGCACAGAGGCCGGCCTGGCCCAGGGTGGGTGGCGTGGGGGCACTCCTGCATGGCACCTGATGTTGGAACCTCTAAGCGGGACAGCCTCTCTGTGGTTCCACCATCAATTACCTCTGGGTTTTAAAAGCACACAAGTCAGCTGGCAGATATGGAAACGGGCCTTCAGAGTTCCTGGATTAAACCCTTCATGACATCTACAGAATTCAGAGCTGGCAGGGAAAAACTCCCAGCCCAGAATAATTGCTCCCACAGGGAGCATCTTTCTGCACCAGAATGTAATAGGTCTGGATGAGAATATTCTAAAAACCGGCACCAAACCTTGCGGCAAAATCACAACTGTTTGCTTGTTTGGGGAGCCAAACCGAAATAATGGCTCCTGCAGGCTAATTTCTCACTGGACGCTCCTGAGACCGAGTGATTGTTCTGATCATCAGACCCAGGCAGGGAAGACTGCCCTCCAAGATGGGCCCCTGGCCCTCACATCGCACCCCTCCCCACTCCTATCTGTCTGCCATGGGGTTCCTCCTATATGGAAAAGCAGAAAAGCTACTCCCGGGTGTGCCTGAGGGCCAGGACCTGCTCAGAGGCCTGGGGGCACCTGCCTGGTAACTTGAAAAGGAGTGAAGTTGACCAGAGATTTATAGACAAATGAGAGTGGCCTTTTTTTTTTTTCCCCATAGTGTTTCCATTTTTCTTGAAATACATGACCCCTTTGACTATCTTCTCTCTTCCCGTGTTCTTATAGAGACACTGGTATCTGAGAAATCTTTCTCAGCTATGAAAGAACCAGCGGCATGAGAGCCATGAGGAAAGGCGGGGGCGGGGTCTGCCTTAGTGCTGGGGGAGGCAGCAGGGGTCTGCCCTACTGGGCTGCTGCTCCCGCCCAAGAATACTATTAATTTCAACGTCTAGGGAAACACAGAGAGGTTTCCTGATTTTTAATTGTTGAATTAGAATGACCAAAACAAAACAAAATCTCATTGTGTGAACTAAACTAACTCTGCCTATGCCCTGGGTCCAGCCCAAAGGGCTACCCACCAGTATAAACCTCTGGACTTGGTCTTGGTAGAAAATAGTGGGGACACCAGAGGTTCTAACCCCTCTCCTACAAGACCTTAACCTGACAAAAGTTTCTGGAAGCCCACAGGGGCTGCAGGCCAATCTCACCAGGGCCTCAGGGGGAGGCAGGCCAGCTCAAGGAGTGTGGCCTAAACCAACTCCAGCAGCGGCCAGGGCTGGGGAGATGCCTCCCACTGTCAGAGGGCGGAAGCCCGCTGCACCCACGGTGTGGCTCACGCCCTCCTCAGCACCTCTGAGTGGCTCGTCTTGACAGTGAATCCACAGGCAACCCTCACCTTCCTCTCCTTTTCTTCTGGGCCTGAGCCATTTCAACAGCACCCAGCATCTCAGGGTCAACCAGATGGCTCTCAACTATGCAGCAGGAGCCAGAGCAAATCTCCCTGTGGGGAACGGGAGTAAATTTAAAGCGAGTCCCGAGCCCATGTTTTTATGGGATCCACAAGGACGGCACATCCGAAGAGCAAGAGCCGACAGTCATGGATGGAGAAGGGGCCGTAATAGGGAGGGGCTCTCCAAGACCGGAGGCATAGTGGCCAGGTTATAAAATGGGGGTATTTGGGAGGAGCAAAGCTTCTGGAAAGGGGTGGCAGGAAGTGAATGGGAGACAAGCCTGCAAACTTTCCACCAATGCTGAAGTGCAAGAGAAAAGAGGAGAGCCCCAAGACAATGGCCAGTGACGCAATACCTGCGGACTGAAGGCCCTAAATGAAGGCCCTGAGGAGAAGAACGGTTTCATTGTTCAGATAAGAGAATCAGTTTCTAGACCATTTGGAGCTCGTAGGGACTACCCCAGGCCTGTCTACACAGCTGTTGGCACCCAATGGGTCACCACGTTAGCGCCTATTACTAAGAAGAAAGGAAACCACAGAGATGGGGGCGTGAAACCTGTCCAGGGTGACATGATAAATAATTCCTTCACAGGTCTCAGATAACATGACCTGGGGGGTAATTGCCTGAGCCTGGGTAGTGACCAGCGGGGTAACAGACAGGAAATACAGAGTGTGTGACACACTCCCTTGAGAGTGCGTGCGGCCACTGCCTCTGGCCTGTCATTGCTGGTGGCCCAGCTGTTCCTGACTCCACAGAGCTGCTGCTGACATGACTGGACCTGTCACCCGGATCACAGCTGACAGGCTGTGTCCTCCAGCACCTTGTCTGGTCTGCGTGCAGGTGTGACTGTTTCCTTGCTCGACCCTTCGCTGGCCTAAGTCAGAACACACCTGACCGGAGTCCTGCCACTTGGGCTGTGTTGCCCTCTGCACACACACACACCGCCTGGCTAGAGAGCGGTTAGCTAACACGAAGCCCTCTCACACCTCTTCTCCAGGCGCTGCCTACAGGGCTCCCACCTAGCTGGCGAGGCTGGCAGAACAGTGACTCCTGGAGTCTGGCTGAAGCACAGCACGGTGCCGAGAGAGATCCTTGGGAGACACTGCTGCACTCAAGAATCCTGCAAGCGGGACTCCCCTGGTGGCTCAGTGGTAAAGAGTATGCCTGCCAATGCAGGGAACGTGGGTTCAATCCCTGATCCAGGAAGATCCCAATGCTGTGGCGCAACTAAGCCCGTGGGCCACTATTGAGCCGCTGCTCTAGTGCCCCAGAGATGCAACTAGTGAAGCCCGTGCCTCTGGGGTTCCTGCTCCACGATAAGAGCCACCACAGTGAGAAACCCGTGCACCGCAGCTAGAGAAAAGCCCGCACAGCAGCGAAGAGCCAGCACAGCCCAAAATAAACAGAAAATTAAAAAAAGAATCCTGCACACCTCGGGCAAGAAAATTAACAGCTCCCTAGAAAGGAGAAGCATATGATTTGCCTAAGGTCGTCAGCAACAATGAAGGGAATGTGTTCAAAGAACAGAGATTCAATACCTGGGAAGCCATCCTTCACACAGGAGGCAAGGAAAGGATCCTCTGACGTTCAAGGTTAAACTAAATGCTTCAAAGCAGGGGTCCCCAACCTCTGAGATCTAATGCCTAATGATCTGAAGTGGAGCTGATGTAATAATAATAGAAATAAAGTGCCCAATACGGGTAATGTGGCTGAATCATCCCCAAACCATTCCCCCACCCTGGTCTGTAGAAAAATTCTTTTCCATGAAACTGGTCCCTCGTGGCAGAAAGGTTGGGGACTGCTGCTTTGGAGGAAAGGGGAACACAGGGCAAAATACAGGTCCACACTGGATTCAGTAACACAGTGACAAAACTAAATAATTATTAACCTAATTAACTTTTTAACAGAGGTAGAGAATGGAGAGAAATACAGGTCATTTTTTCTTAATTTAAAGATAAATCCTACAATAAAAGTGGAATGCATAAAAAAGAACAAGGGAAATTTCACCAACTTTCCAAAGACAAAATTTCTTTTTTTTCCCCAAAGCCAGAACAGAAACCAGAATGTGCCAAAGGAGACTCTGATGAGAAATCAAACTCACTGGTCATCACCACAGATGCCACTGGCTCTCCTAACGCTAGACGGGCTCCATTTGGAACAGGCAAACTGCAACCAATGAACAAAGTGCAAAATAAAGGAGTAAGCAAAGACATATTAGGCAAATTCCACAAAGAAAACATGTAATAGCGAAACCAGTATCAGGTAAAGTCAGATGTAAGACAAAAAGGATTAATTAGGTCAAATGGTTCTTAAATGCCATAAAAAGGCAAAATATCACAATAATGTCATAATCATCAACCTTTATGCATCAAACAACTTGGGATGGAAATGAACAAAACAAGAGCTACTAAGAAACACAAAGAGAATCATAAAACCATTTTTCTTAAGCTTAAATATAAAAAAAAAGGAAGGAGGCAGAGGATTGGAATAAGATAAGAAATCTGATTTAATGTACACCAAAGTTAAAAAAAAAAAAAAATAGTTTCTAGTCTTCCATAAAATACTGACCAAAAAGATGTCTACACAGGCCACAAAGAAAAATCTCAAAATTTACATAGACAACAATCTGTCACTACAATGGTGATAAAGTCAGAAACTAATAACAAAAAGTTAACAAACCACATTTACCTAAAAATTAAAAGAAATGCTTTTAGTTCATTTCTGGGGTTAAAACCCGAGTCAATCAAAACCTTTTAGGATATGGTCAAGACAGTATTTAAAAATATATTAGCTAAAAGTCACATATTATTAAAGAAGAAAAAACAAAAAAGGAGAAAGGAACCAATAATGAAATTAGGAATCCATGAGTTAGACAAGCAGAACCAATAAATATGTTTAATAGCTGGTTTATGACAATACCAATAAAACTGATACAGTTTTAGCAGTGCTAATCAATAGAAAAAGAACAAGAATAAGAAAGGAAATACAACTACAGTTACAGAGAATTTGGGGGTGGGGGTGGGGGCCACGCTCTGTGGCTAGCAGGATCTTAGTTCCCCAATCAGGGATTGAACCTAGGCCCTGGCAGTGAATCCACTGTGTCTGAACCACTGGACCATCACAGAATTCCCTAGAGAATGTAGTTTTTAAAATTAAGAGAATAAAACTGATAACTTGCTTCTAAGAAGTTCAAAACTCTTGACGAAAACAAAAACTTTCCAGGAAAATGTACTGTATTGACTTTAAGAGGGATAAAGTCAGAATAAAACAACCTCTGTGAGAAACTTAAAAAGGTATCAGAGAAATTCTCCCCAGAGAAACAATGGGTTCTGACAGCATCAAAAGACTTCTTTATACCTTCAAGGAGCAGACAGCCCCAATGCTTTCTAAATTGTTAAATTGGATCAATTTAGAAAGTGGAGAGCTTCCCAAATCCTGATCTCAAAAAAAAACAACACAGCTAAAGAAAAAACAGACGTATACCTCAATCCCCTATTTTGGAACCTACACACAATGCTAGTAAAAGAATACCATCAAACAACCATTATGATGCTCACGACCTACACTGTTCCATATAGTGTACGTGTATCAGTCAACTCACCAAATCCTCCCAACCACCCTATGAAGTGCTATTATTATCCTTTCTTCCAGATGAGGAAACCATGGCACAACTGTGACCCAATCCCGGGACACCAGTCTGCAGAGACCATGCCCTAATCACCGAAGTACACTGCTTCCCCTTTCAGTCCTGCAGCTTACTAAAACACGAATCCACCACAACAAGGTAAGGCGTACCAGGGTCGCCAGGCTGGCTCTGCACTGGGAAGCCTGCTCACAAAATCCATCTAAGGGCCACCCAGTGCCTGGTCTTGGTATTGATACTGTGCTCCGATAAAAGCTACCAGGGCTTCCCAGAGCAATGGCTGATTTGAGAGCAGAAAATATCCAAGATGAGCCTGGAGCATCCTGCAGGGCTGGAAAGTAAGGAAGTACTCAGGAAGCAACATTATGGGGTATATCAGAGGGACAAAGGAGCCTAATGAAAGAACCCCCGGTGACCAAGCTGGGACAATTTAAGCAATAAAATGGTGTAATATTGGTTTATAACCCAAGGTATAAAACACATTATCTATGAATCCACACAGACAGAAGCAAATAAGCCACTGAATAAACAGGAAACAAGAGACAAATCTCCCCTACAGAAGAATTATAAACAGGTATGTAGATACCTCCCCACTCAAGGAGGCAGAGCATAACGCCCCCTCTCCTTAAGCATGAGCTGCACACTGTGACTTCCTTCTGAAGAATACAGCATGGGAAGGGGGAAAACAAGTATGCTTACACTGGAAAGACGTGGCAAACACCAGCTCAGTTAGGTGATCAAGGTCAGTATCAGTGATGAGTCAGGTCGCTAGCATGTACTCTCGCAATGATGAGATATAAAAGTGGCCCTTTACCTTTGGGGTCCTCCTCCCAATGACACATACCTCCAGTCTAACCAGGAGGAAAACATCAGAAAAACTAAAACTGAGGGACGTTCTGCAAAATACCTGACCACTCAAAACCTTAGGTCACTGCACACAGGGGAAGTTGCAGAAATTGCCACAAGCCAGGGGAGCCTGTGGAGAAGGCAGTGGCACCCACTCCAGAACTCTGCCTGGGAACTCCTGTGCACGGAGGAGCCTGGTGGGCTGCAGTCCATGGGGTCACAAAGAGTCAGACACGACTGAATGACTTCACTTTCACTTTTCACTTTCATGCATTGGAGAAGGAAATGGCAACCCGCTCCAGTGTTCTTGCCTGGAGAATCCCAGGGACGGGGGAACCTGGTGGCCTGCCATCTATGGGGTCGCACAGAGCTGGACACGACTGAAGCAGCCCACCAGGCTCCTCCGTCCATGGGAGTTCCCAGGCAAAGAGTACTGGAGTGGGTTGCCATTGCCTTCTCCGAGCAGCAGCAGCAGGGGAGCCTAAATGTAACGTGGGATCCTGGAGCAGAAGAAAGTTATTAGGTAAAAGCTAAGGAAGGAATTCCCTGGCGGTTCAGGAGTTAGAACTTAGGGCTTCCACTGCAGGGGACACGAGTTCGATCCTTGGTCAGGGAACTAAGATCCCGCATGCTGCACCAGTGCAAATAAATAAAAGATATTACGGAAATCAGAATACAGTGTGGACTTTCAATAATGATAATGTATCAACACTGTCCCTTAGTTGGGACAGTGTATCATAAGCACATTAGTGATAGGGGAGAAAGAGAACTGTCTGCAATATTCCTGTAACTTTTCTGTGATCTAAAACTGTTCTGAAGTTAAAAGTTTATTAACTGCTTAAAACACAGAGACAAAAGGCTGATAAAATTCAACATCCTTTCCTGATAAAATCTCTTAGCAAGCCAGGAAGAAAACACTACTTCCTTACACTGATGATAAATATTTATCGAAAATCAACAGTCAGCATCAGGTTCAATGGTGTCATACTAGAGGCAAATCCATAAAGATGCCAACCAGCACTACTGTTATTTAATGGGTTCTCCAGGAGCAATTCCCCTGGCATGTGAAAAGAAAATGCCTATTTCTGTGGGTTTGCCCCCTAACCCTAGTTAGGGTTGCATCAAGCAGGGTGCATATTTGCAGAAGCCCTTCCCTCCAGTTCTTTGCTGAGCTTTCTGGCTGAATAGCAAGCAGTCTAGTTTCTATCCTGAAAGTTAGTGTCTCTTTTCGACCCCATGGACTGTAGCCTACCAGGGTCCTCTGTCCATGGGATTTCCCAAGCAGGAATACTGAAGTAGATTGCCATTCCAATCTTTGGAGGATTTTCCCGACCCAAGGATCTAACCAGTGTCTCCTGCATTGCAGAGAGATTCTTTACAGTCTGAGCCACTTACCAGACACTTGGTTTATGTCCTAAATGTGCCCATTTCTCAGTTACTTTTCAAGCAAAATGAGCTATCCAGGCTTCAAGCCACAGATCCCCACAGCCTTCCAGCCTCAAGGGACACCTACACTCCAGACACCGGACTTTGTAGAGACTCACAGTTCCCTTCTCTGATACTGGGTGGCTCAGGGTGAGGTCAAGTCTGTTCAGAATTCCAGGAATTCTCCACTCAAGACAGCTCTGACTTCTCAGAAAGGGCTCAGCTTGAACACCACGGCGTGCACAGCTGAGGTGGGGGGCAGGACTCATGGACGGCCTTCCTGAGGGGTGCATCGAACAGATGGGGGTTTCCTGACCCCCGTGTGGTGGGCTGTGTGTGGTCCATCTCCAACAGCCGAGGAAGTGCTGGCGGGAAACCCGCACCAGCCTCACACAGCACGAGGCAAAGAGCCGGTTTGGCCACACCAGACGGGGGGGTCTCAGCGGGCCAGGCCACAGCCTCATCCCTCACGGTGGTGGGCGAGAGTGAGTGGTGTCTGCTGTGGAGGGTGCAAGGTACTCACTGCCTGGCCAGCAGCCATGCCCATGGAGAGGGCCCATCACACCTGGACTTACCTAGCGGCTATAGTCTCAGAGGTTGCCTGGACCCAGGCCTGCCCCAGAGGCCACAGGCAAAAGTCTAGTACCTTCCCAGGGTAATAAACAGAGGGCAGTCTCACAGAAGCCCAAGCTTGTCCAGGCTGAGACCACCAATGCAGATCACTCCGGGTGGCATCTCCAGACCCTCCAGGAAAGCAGGAAGTAATAAGGGCCTCGCCAAAGACACACAGGGCCATGCCTGACCTCCATGCCGGGCAGGGAGAGCCCTGGGGAAGACCCAGAGCAGGAGGAGGACCATGCAGGCCCGAGAGTTTAAGAGATGGCCCCTTAGGGGCCACGAGGTGCACCGCTAGGGACGGAGAGAGAAAGAAGAGGGCCATAGGCCGAGAGCGGGAGACGCAGCTTCTGCAGATCTGAGAAGCTGGTCCAGACCAGTGAGGGCGGGGTGGCACTGCAGAGAATCTGGGCGGCGGGGTGGGTCAGCTGTGCAGGCAAGGCCTGGGTGGGAGAGAGGCCTCTCCACACCTGCCTACGCTCTCTGCAGCCACAATCACCATGGGTTCATAGGGTTGTGAGACTTCCTGTAAACTCTCCCACCTTCCAGTTATCCTCACTGGAGTAACATTTTCTAATCCTCAGGAAAAACAAACAACATAGGCCTTGTTTAACAAGAACACAGCAAGGGTTTTTGTTTTTGTTTTCGCAGCCTATTCCCTGGGGTGGGTAAACTGAAAACTCAATCACCAGATCCAGCAACACGGGCTTGGAGGGAATTCATGTATGAGTGTATGGTGTGGTGTGTGGTATATGTGTGGCATGTATGCGTGGGGTGGGGCCTGTGGGTGTGATATGAGCAGTTGGGGGTGTGTGTGTATGATGGGATATGAGTTTGTGAGGGAGTGTGTGTTGCAGTGCAAGTGTGTGGGAGAGTATGTGGTGGAGTGTGTGTGTGTGTGTGTGATGTGTGATATGTGATGTGAGAGCTGGGGTGTGTGGTGTGTGTGTGTGTGTGGTATGAGTGCTGGGTGTGCGCGCATATACGATGGGATGTGAGTTTGTGGAATATATGGTGCGGGGCTTGTGTGTGTGTGTGGTGTGAGTGACGGGGAGTTTGTGGGGGGATGTGTTGCAGAGTATGTGGTGGTGTGTGTGTGTGTGTGCATGTGTGATATGTGGTGTGAGTAGTGGGGAATGTGTGTGTGGTGTAAGTGGTGGGGTGTTTGTGAGACAGGACATGTGATAAGAGTGTGTGTGTGTGTGTGTGTGTGTGTGTGTGTGTGTGTGATATGAGTGGTACGGTGTGTCTGCGTGACATGTATGTGTGGGGGTTGCATATCGGGGGGAGCCCCCTTGTTGCACCCCTGGGGAGAAGCCCCTCAGGCCAGGTCCCGTCTCCTCACCCCCAGTCCGGGCGCAGTGGGCACACGGAACACACAGAACTGTGACTTCCTCCCTCTGACCAAAGGGCAGGAAGAAGCAAGGTCACTCTGTGCACAGAGCAGCCCGGGCAGGCAGCTGGTCACCAACAAATGACTGAAAGAAGACAGGAGACTCTTACTGTGGGCTGCCGTCTGTGGCGGAGCACAGGAAAATCAGGCCCTGACAGCGGTCTCCAGACAGGGTCGCGGGTCTGCCAAGGAGGACCCCAGCCAGGGGAGGACAGCACTGTGCTTGTCCCTTGTAGCCCTCACAGACCCCCCTGCCTAGTCAGTGACACCCACATCCCCCATGGAAGCTGCCGGGAAAGGGCCCAAATGCCCCCATTCACCGCTTGGAGAGAAAGAGAGCGCAATTTCAATTAAGGTCCCAGACTGTCAAAAAACGTCAAGTTATTAATCTCCTCGTGGCGAATGTGAACCCGGACCTGCTTACACAGCCAATTGAGCGTGCTCTAAATTAGTGTTTGCAGGTAATTGATTCAGCCGCCAGCCCCACGCCGGCCGCTGCAAGCCGGTGGCACCACTAACATTAAATAACATGGGGCGGTGAAGCGCCCTGCCGGACTGGGCCTGCAGTCGATGCCGTTAGCGCCCGATCTACCCAAACATTAGCGTCTCATCAGTGTAACACAATTTACGACACTCAACTGCGGAAACTGATTTTCATTTCCTCTGGAACCCTGCTCACAGGCACAGCGCGGAGGAGGGGGTAGTCTTAATAAATGGCAGCGGGTCGCTTCCATTTTTCTAATGTGCCCTGAAGATTTTACGACAAACCTTCGATGATGAAACAGAACAAGAAGATGAGGCTTAGAACAGGGTCTCCTGGCCAGCAGCCCGTGTCTGGGTCTGAGCACCACTGTGCTGGGGTGGTGTGCCCTCCTTCTGGAAAGTCAGTCCTGTCTCCTCCCCCCTTCAGTCCTGACATGCAAGAGGCCCTGTGCTTCTTGCCCTGAGTTCCCCCTTCCGTGGGGCTGGGGGTGGCCACGCTCCCAGCAGAACGTCCAGAAGATTCTAGGGACACTTCCAACCCGGGGGTCAGTGGCCTGCAGGGAAGTCGCTGCCTTGGACCATCCCAGGCACCAGTCCAGCCTGTGTAATGAGCACCACACCTCCAGGGGAACCTCCACCGGCTTCAGGCGAGATCTCACACTCCCACTCAGTCAAGAGAATGCTGAAGTTTACAGGTGGCAGAGAGGACGAGAGAAAAGTAGTTCAGGACGTTTTCTTCTCTTGCACACCCATCCATCTAACTCACCCACGTGTATTTCCCGACACCAACTGTGGGGCGGAAGCTGCAGATTAATGAGATGCTGGGGCGTCCAAGGGGAAGTTCCTAGGTTCCAAGGACACCGGCCACAAAACGGCATCCTGGGCCATGACAGAGACGCGCCTGTGGGGAGAGCGAGCCTGAGGCAGAGATGTGTGCCCACCTCACTGCTGAAGACTGAGCGGTGGCACCGGCAGTAGGGGGCGCCCTCCTCAAATCTGGCCGGGACACCTCAAGATGAGACGGTGTCCCAGGACAGCTCAGTTCAGCCGCTCAGTCGTGTCTGACTCTTCGCGACCCCATGGACTGCAGCATGCCAGGCTTCCCTGTCCAACACCACCTCCTGGAGCTTGCTCAAACTCATGTCCATCGAGCTGGTGATGCCATCCAACTGTCTCATCCTCTGATGTCCCCTTCTCCTCCCCTTCAATCTTTCCCAGGACAACCACCTTCCCATTGCCTCAAGCTGCAGGGGCAACACCGTCCGCTCCCCAGGGCCGACTGCCCTGCCTCTCCCATCCCGCCTGCCCTTCAGGAAGGCTCCGTCTCTCGTTCCCATTATCTCTGCCTCAGCTTTTCTCCAGGTGGAAAATCGCCCCCACCTTCCACCCCAGGAAGCCCCTGCTCTCAGGGTCCAGGGACCCACAGATCAGATGCCCCCCTGCCCTGCCTGGCTGAGGCTGCCAGGGCAGGCACCGCTTCCCATCTGTATCCCCCACGGCCAGCTGCAAGGGGGGCACAGCACACAGTAGGTGCACAACAGCGTACCCACCTGGCACTTGAGCTGGACTAATGCCCCTCATCACCCTCAGGGCGGCTGCTTCTGGCCCAGAGCCTCAGGGTTATTTCTTAGCAGGCCATCCCGGTCCACAGAGGTGGCGGCAGTGGGGCCAGCTTGGCACAGGTAGGGGGCGGGGTGGCAGAGACCAAGCAGTGCCCCAATCCACAGAGGTGGCGGCAGTGGGGCCAGCCTGGCACGGGTAGGGGGCGGGGGCGAGGTAGCAGAGACCAAGCAGTGCCCCGATCCACAGAGGTGGCGGCAGTGGGGCCAGCCTGGCA
>SJYC01100277.1:0-87758 GCA_006408675.1 Madoqua kirkii
GAGCTCAGCTTGTAAAGAGGCTCTCCTTCAAACGGCAGCCAAACGCAACATGTGGACACTGAATCCCAACTCACACAGACCAACTCGAAAAGGACAGCTTGAGACAATGTGACCTAGACACTTGTAATATTAAAGATGACTGTTAACTTACTTAATGGTTATGTGAAAAGGAAAAAAGTACCCCCATCCACTGAGACACCCGCTGACATATTTACAGGTGAGATGACTCCATGTCTGGGTTTGGTTTTAAACACTCCAGCAAAACAGAACTAAACAAAAGC
The DNA here is from genome assembly GCA_006408675.1 of Madoqua kirkii. NCBI lineage: Eukaryota > Metazoa > Chordata > Mammalia > Artiodactyla > Bovidae > Madoqua > Madoqua kirkii. The sequence continues at coordinate 282 of SJYC01100277.1, forward strand.
CCTGACGGGGACTTGGGTGTTCGTTACACTCCTCTGTAGCTCCTGCTGTCGTTCAGTCGCTCAGTCGTGTCTGACTCTTTGGGGTGTCTGACTCTTTGGGACACCACGGACGGCAGCCCGCCGGGCTTCCCTGTCCTTCACTGTCTCCTGGAGTTTGCTCCAACTCATGTCCACTGAGTCGGTGATGCTATCTAACATCTCATCCTCTGCAGTCCTCTTCTCCTTTTGCCTTCAATCTTTCCCAGCATCAGGGTCTTTTCCAATGAGTCTACTTGGGGAGTATTTGAAATTTCTCATTAAAAGAAAAAAAAAAAACAAAAACACCTCTATTGCCTGAGGTTGGGGAGTTAGGGAGCAGGAGTTATTTCAAGTGGCTGACCCCTGACCCAGGGCCCACACCCATAGGAACCCCAGGGCAGATGCCGTATTCCAGCAGGAGACCACGGGGAGCCAAGAGTCCTCCTCTGGCAGGAGTGAGACAGCTGGGTCCCTGGAGACTCACCAGCTCTGTGCCCTCTCGTGGGGGTCACAGCAGCGGGGCCTCTGAGGCCATGTGAGCCTCTTATCTCCCAGGGTAAGAAGAGAGGAAATACAGAGGATTCCTTTATAGGTTATTAGACTTAGGAACAAAAGATGCCTGCCCCCAAAGCCCAGGATGATGATGACCACGAATGTCCACGATGCCCACAGCTGACTCTGTCTGTACCTCACCCTCACCCTGAACTGATGAGGCGGGCTGTCAGAACAGGCTAAGGGTGTGGAGGCAGGTCAACCTCGAGGGCACCTTGGGTAGACTTGGGCCCTGCAAGGGGGTAAGGGGAGCAGCACCGAGCTCTTACAAGGCCAGGCAGGAAGGTGCAGCCCAGGATGGATGGTACAGGGTAAAGCATTTTTTTGTGCTCACATTTCTGACATCAAATAAGTGGGTTTTCCACACTAAGCAATTCTCCAGTTCTCGGTGACACCTTCTGAAGTGTCAGAGTTAGCTGCAGACGCCACAGATTGAGGGCTCCAGAGCTGGCCCCTCTGCAGGCATCAAGCCCAAGCCCAGGCCCCCCTTTTACTAAACTCCGACTGATCAGCCTGAAATAGGGGTTCCCACCAAGCCTCGCCTTGGGTTCACAGTCTGCTAGCATGGCTTGCAGAGATCAGGAAAGTGCTTTACTTGCTACAACCACTTTATTATGAAGGATAAAACTCAGCAAGGGCTGAATGGGAGTGCAGCACAGGCCCAGGTGTCAGGGGAAGGGCAGAGCTTCCAAACCCTCTCCAGGGGCACCACCCTCCCACCACCTCCCCACGTTCGCCAACCGAGATGCTTTCCCAACTCTGTGGTTTAAGGCTTTTATGGAAGTGCCGTTACCTCCTTAGATACACGACTGATTAAATCACAGTTAGAGCTCAGTCTCAATCTCTAGTGCCTCTCTCCTCCCACTCTCAGGGCCCTTCATTAATATAAGGGGCTTCCCTGAGGGCTCAGTTGGTAAAGAATCTGCCTGCAATGCAGGAGACCCCAGTTCAATTCCTGGGTTAGGAAGATCCGCTGGAGAAGGGATAGGCTACCTAATCTAGTATTCTTGGGCTTCCCTTGTGGCTCAACTGGTAAAGAATCCGCCTGCAATGCAGGGGATCCCAGTTCAATTCCTGGGTCAGGAAGATCTGCTGGAGAAGGGATCTGCCTGCAATGCAGGAGACCTGGGTTCGACCCCTGGGTTGGGAAGATCCCCTGGAGAAGGGAAAGGCTACCTACTCCAGTGTTCTGGCCTGGAGAATTCCATGGACTGTGTAATCCACGGGGTCACAGAGTCAGACATGACTGAGCAACTTTCACACTCACTCACTCATTAGCATAAACTCAGGTGTGGTGGAAAGGTGCTTATTGTAAATAACCATATGCTCCTCTCTATGAGGGGATTTCAAAGGTTTCACAAGCTCTGTGCCAGGAACTGGTGGTAGAGATAAAACACGCATTTCTTATTATGTCACTGGCGGAAAAATGGCGGCCTCTTCAGTGTCCTCTCTCCACAGGATGGGGGCTCCCAGGTGGAGTGGCCACGAGTGGGAGACTTGGGAATGGGGGCTTCCTGCCCCAGGAGGCGGGTGGGAGGGCAGCCACTGGGGCAGCTTGGGGCTGACTCCAGGCCTTCTTCATGCCCTGGGGAGCAGCCTGCTGACCTCTGGGTCCCGGAACGGGGCTGAGGAACTGGCCAGGCCACACCCAGGATAGTGGGGCAGTCCCCGCCCCACCTCAAGGCCCCTGGTGGCAACGGGCTCAGCGTAATTGGAGCCACAGAAGGACGGAGCTCTCCAGAACGCTTTATGAGCCACTTAACCATCCCTTGACCCAGTCGTCCAAGCACAGCAGACATAATGGCAGTGTTTACACATAAAAATGGCAAGCTGTTTTACTAGCAGCTTTCAGAGTCACAATAGCAGCTATTTGGTAAAGTTTCCCACAAATGGCACAAAGTCCAAGGTGGAATGCTGGGGCACTAAACCACCCTGAAAAGTAATCAAAGACCATTACCATCAAACACTCTGCCAAGAGGCAGGGAGGTGGCCCCAGTCAGCAGAGAAATCCTCTCTGCCCACGACGTTGAGTCTGCCCCTAATCCCCGCTCAATCTGTGTGCCGGCCGCCGCGCCTCATCTGTTCCTCGCTCGGGGAACATCAATTACTGCTTTTTACATTTTAATCTTTACCCAGAGAAACACGGCAGCTTACCTTTCCATCTCATATTCTTTCATTCCCACTTTTACAGCCTCATTACCTGGAGGACGGATATTAAGCAAAGACATTTGTATTAAGGAGATAAGTAACACTGCCTTATAAATAATGTATAGCACCTTTTCCAAAGAATCACTTCTTTAAAAAAAAAGAAAGATACATGCACACAGTGGTGCAGAAATGTGACAAATTAGAACTTTTTTTTTTAAAGCTCCAAAGTCATACAGTTTATTTAAACCACTCCGGAGCACTTCTATTCAGCAGTCAATAAACACCTCGGCAAGCGAGTGAAGATTTAACCAACAAGTGCTGGGTGAATACTTAATGCTCAGAAGGCCATGGCAACTATCCTAGAAGGTTTCCCTCCTTATAAAACACAGACAACATGAACTGGAACAACAGATTCTGTTGCTCCCAACAATCCCCATCCGTCTCCTGACACAAGGCTACAAAGGTCAGTGAGTAGGCACTGAGCTAGCCCACTCAGCCAGACTCATTTGGGGAAATAAACTTCCTTCGGGGAAAGTGGAAAGGTTTGGGAAAAAACCACGTGAGAGGGTTTTCAGAAAATGTATAATGGTAAAAAATGTGCTTGATTCGTGGGTAAGGACCACAGATTATTTTACTGGTTTTAATTATTTATTTAAACTTTTGGCCACACCTTGTGGCATGTGGGATCTTAGTTCCTCACCCAGGGAGCGAACCCACTCCCCTGCACTGGAAGGTGGTTGCTTAACCACCAGACCACCAGGGAAGTCCCAAGGACCACAGATTCTTTCAAAGGAGCTAGGACGGCCAGGTTGCCAGGAGGGAGCGTCCTATTCTCCCAGAAGGGGGTACTTCTTGTTGGGAAATTCTCTGAGAGTGGGAGTTTTAATGTGAGAAACAGCCAGAACCTCGGTCCTGCATGTCCTGTCCCTACTGGGGAACAGTAAGGAGCCAGCACTGTGCATCCAGCCTGCAGAGGCACTTCCTGCCTGCTGGTGTGGCCTGGAGATCAGTGCCACCCCAAGACCGTCCATCTCAACACTCCCCTCTCGGCCCACACTGAGCAAGGCTGCTTCCCTCGCCCTCCCAAATGGCAGGTCCAATGAGCCAGTGCTCAGCTTACCTCCCGGTGGGCCTCACTGGAGATTTTATTGGTGTAGCGCAAAACCTCCAGCTCCATGTCCGTCTTGAAGACCCGGCTGCAGAGAGGAGAGAAACAAAGGAGCAAGTCAGTGACTTCCAGTGGGAGCTGGCCGACCCCTCCAGGGACACCCTGCACTGCCCGAAGAGAAGCCTGGGGCTGCAGATGGGCTGCCTGGGTGTGCGGGCGGGCAGAGGATGGGCCGCCAAGCCTCGGGGATAATAAACTGAGCTAGGCATGGCCCTCAAGACCCAACGCCAGCCGTTTCCAGTGATGAGATTGGGAAGCCACTGTGGGTGGCAGAAGCCCAGATTCTGTGGCCAGAGACAGCTTGCCTCATCTAGACTCAGCTTCCTCATCCATTAAATGGGAATACAGCTACACGGTAACTCTGCACGCATGCATGCTAAGTTCAGTCGTGTTTGACTCTTTGCGATCCTATGGGCTGTAGCCTGCCAGACTCCTGTGTCACGGCATTCTCCAGGCAAGAATTCTCGAGTGGGCTGAAGGGCCCTCCTCCAGCATGGCAAGGCTGCGGGACCTGACTCTTAAGTGTGCTGACTCCCAGAACTCTGCCCAGATGGCTGAAAGAGCTCTCTCATTTCCTCCTCACCTAGCCCACAGGTCAGGCAGCCTTGAAAACACGTGACTCGGGCCCCTAGCGTGAGACAGGGTGACAGTGGGAACAGGGACGGGGCAGGCAATGCAACAAAGACACTCTGCTATCCCCTCAAGGCTCAACTGTGCCTCCTGCCGGCTGCACTCCAGGGGGTCCTCCCAATAAACTCACATTCGTTTGCCCAAATTTGGTTGGGTTTCTGATCTCTGCAATCAATCATGAGCCTAAGTCAGACTCCTAGAGAGAAGCTAAATAAATATTCATTTTCTATTTCTACTCATTTGAAATAAGCAACTGTAGGTCATAAGCGTTTGAACAGTAGCCCGGTCCAGCCCTTATGTGCGTGGAGTTCTTGGTGCATCCCTGATGGCGAAGTCTGCTCCCTTTATGAAAGGTGACCTGGCTTCACCAAAGGGCCCACACGGCCACCTCTCCTCTCACAATGCGAACATGCTCAAGCCCCCTCAAGATCAGCATGGTAGGGGACTTCCCTGGTGGCCCAGGGGTTAAGAATCTGCCTTCCAATGCACGGGACACAGGTTCCATCCTTGGTGAGGGAACTAAGATCCCACATGCTACAGAGCAGCTAAGCCTGCGCACTGCAACTACAGAGTCCGTGAGCCGCAACCAGAGAGTCTGTGTGCTGCAATGGAAGCCCCCTCGTGCTGCAACTGAGACCTGACACGGCCAAACACAAGATCAGCACAGAATGCTGTCATGGTGATAGACTAACACCTGCCCCTCCGTCCAGAATGCACCTGGTCTAGCCACTGTCTTCCTCTGAAGCCTGGTGGCTCTGAGCTAGATGCTTCCCTCGCCCTCCCAAATGGCAGGTCCAATGAGCCAGTGCTCAGCTTACCTCCCGGTGGGCCTCACTGGAGATTTTATTGGTGTAGCGCAAAACCTCCAGCTCCATGTCCGTCTTGAAGACCCGGCTGCAGAGAGGAGAGAAACAAAGGAGCAAGTCAGTGACTTCCAGTGGGAGCTGGCCGACCCCTCCAGGGACACCCTGCACTGCCCGAAGAGAAGCCTGGGGCTGCAGATGGGCTGCCTGGGTGTGCGGGCGGGCAGAGGATGGGCCGCCAAGCCTCGGGGATAATAAACTGAGCTAGGCATGGCCCTCAAGACCCAACGCCAGCCGTTTCCAGTGATGAGATTGGGAAGCCACTGTGGGTGGCAGAAGCCCAGATTCTGTGGCCAGAGACAGCTTGCCTCATCTAGACTCAGCTTCCTCATCCATTAAATGGGAATACAGCTACACGGTAACTCTGCACGCATGCATGCTAAGTTCAGTCGTGTTTGACTCTTTGCGATCCTATGGGCTGTAGCCTGCCAGACTCCTGTGTCACGGCATTCTCCAGGCAAGAATTCTCGAGTGGGCTGAAGGGCCCTCCTCCAGCATGGCAAGGCTGCGGGACCTGACTCTTAAGTGTGCTGACTCCCAGAACTCTGCCCAGATGGCTGAAAGAGCTCTCTCATTTCCTCCTCACCTAGCCCACAGGTCAGGCAGCCTTGAAAACACGTGACTCGGGCCCCTAGCGTGAGACAGGGTGACAGTGGGAACAGGGACGGGGCAGGCAATGCAACAAAGACACTCTGCTATCCCCTCAAGGCTCAACTGTGCCTCCTGCCGGCTGCACTCCAGGGGGTCCTCCCAATAAACTCACATTCGTTTGCCCAAATTTGGTTGGGTTTCTGATCTCTGCAATCAATCATGAGCCTAAGTCAGACTCCTAGAGAGAAGCTAAATAAATATTCATTTTCTATTTCTACTCATTTGAAATAAGCAACTGTAGGTCATAAGCGTTTGAACAGTAGCCCGGTCCAGCCCTTATGTGCGTGGAGTTCTTGGTGCATCCCTGATGGCGAAGTCTGCTCCCTTTATGAAAGGTGACCTGGCTTCACCAAAGGGCCCACACGGCCACCTCTCCTCTCACAATGCGAACATGCTCAAGCCCCCTCAAGATCAGCATGGTAGGGGACTTCCCTGGTGGCCCAGGGGTTAAGAATCTGCCTTCCAATGCACGGGACACAGGTTCCATCCTTGGTGAGGGAACTAAGATCCCACATGCTACAGAGCAGCTAAGCCTGCGCACTGCAACTACAGAGTCCGTGAGCCGCAACCAGAGAGTCTGTGTGCTGCAATGGAAGCCCCCTCGTGCTGCAACTGAGACCTGACACGGCCAAACACAAGATCAGCACAGAATGCTGTCATGGTGATAGACTAACACCTGCCCCTCCGTCCAGAATGCACCTGGTCTAGCCACTGTCTTCCTCTGAAGCCTGGTGGCTCTGAGCTAGTCTCAGCCAAGGTGGCCGAGGATGCATGCAGCACCCATCTCCACCAGATGCAATCCCCAACACACGCTGTCTCCATGGTGCCCAGCTGGACAGCCACCAGCCATTTGTCACCAGGAAGGAAGGAAGGGATTGTACAGCACAGGGACACCTTCCTAAGCCTGTAAAACCCTCTGGGGGAACGGGGTGGGAGGAAAGATCAACCACCCACCCACTGAGACTCTGTCCAAACAAACACGCCTTCTTTACTGAGGACCAGACCTGGAAGTCTCAGCCCGCTCTTTATCATCATAAACGTACTCTGGCTCCACCTCCAGGTGCTATGAGCAGTGCTACCTGGGGGAACCCAAAGCTGGCTCCTGTGCCCGGGAGAGTGAGGTCCAAATCCACTCGCAGGATAACCTAGCGGCCCCTGGTGCTGTGAACCTGCCCTACTTAGCACCAGCCCTAAGATCTGTGAGGGGGAGCGGACCTCTCTATTCTCCGATGTAGTAATGACCAGGGTGACAACACCATGGGGCCAGACCCAGGCTGCCCAACCTCTGACCCTCCACCTCCCTCTGCAGCCTGGTCCAGCGCTCTAGCCACACTCTTGCTGCCACTTAAACCCCTAGGCTCTGTGCCCTTCCATCAGCACGAGCCTGGCCAAAGCCCCAAGAGGCACCAGCCCAGGCCTGTGTGTGTAGGACAGGAGGGCTGAACGGGAACCACTCGGCCGGGCGGACAGGCGCCACTGCCACCGGCCTCCAATGCTCTAGCTCCGCCAGGATTCAGAGCAGAGCGTGCAGGCTGCTCTCGACTTCCCCCACCACGGAGACCTCCCAGGGCTCCTTCTCACACGAATGAACTCACCTCCTACCTCCTGGAGAACACAGAAGCCGGCAGGCAGGTGTGCTCTCGCCTCTTCTCCAAACTCCCAAGCCATCCCCCCAACACGCGCCCCCACTCGGTTACAAGGGAAGGCATGCCCTCTTACCAGTGAGGCTCAGCCCCCCAAGATGCAAATCTGGGCTCAGCACCTGCCGCTGTTCCTGGAAGCTCCATGACTGTCACCTCCTCCTCTGGCCAAGCCTTCTCCCCACCTCCTGGCCCCGTTTCCAGAAAGGAAACCCAGACAGCCCCTGCCCCGGGAGAAGAGCTTTTATGAGCCTCTTCCCTGGCTTGTCCCCTCTCCTTGTCTCCTTCAGGCCCCTGCCACTCTCCCAGCTCCCCAACCACCAATGTGTGGGACGATGACCTTCTCACAAGCCCAGAGGCATCAGTGACCTCCTGAAAGCAAGAGGTACCATGACGCCTGCCTTCGCTGGCCCGTCCTCAGCCGCCTCACTTCCTCCATCTCTCTTGGGTCCTCCCCTCCCTAACCCCCCGCCACCCCACTGCCCCTGAGCTTTGCTGCACAACCTGCTCCCAAACCCCTGGCTCGGGTATAGACCTCTCAGCCGCACTCTACCTGCAGGACTCTCAAGGCACTCCCAGCTCAGCGGGGGAGAGACTCCCACCCTTCCTTGAGCTCCCACCTCCAGCCACAGCTCCCCATCCCCACTGCCTATTACCCAGACCTGGGCAACCTCTCTCTCATCCGTTCATCATTCCCACATCCAACTGATGACCAAGGGCTATGATCCCACCTCTGCAACCTCTCATGCCTCCCCTTTCTCTTTGCCCCACCCCACTCTCTCCAGCCTGGACCACCTCTCCCGGCTCTTCTGGCCTCCAGCCCTATCTGCTTCCTAGACCACAGCTGTGAATCGTCAGACAGTGCAAATATGACCAGGCATTCCCTGGCTTAAAACCTTTAGTAGTCCCCAGATGTCCAGACGAAGTTAAAGCAAGGATCTATACTCAAGATTCTGTAATAACCTATAAGGGAATATATGTGTGTGTGGAAAATAACTGGATCACTGTGCTGCGTGCCTGAAACTAATACGACACTGTAAGTCAACTGTAGTTGTTGTTCAGTTGCTCAGTCGTGTCTGACTCTTTGCAACCCTATGAACTGCAGCACGCCAGGATTCCCTGTCCTTCACTATCTCCCAGAGCCTGCTCAAACTCATGTCCATTGAGTCAGTGATGCCATCCAACCATCTCATCCTCTGTCGTCCCCTTTTCCTCCTGCCTTCATTCCTTCCTAGCATCAGGGTTTACTTCAGTTAAAAAACAACAACAAAACCTATCTGGTGACCCTGAGTCTCTCCAGGGCCCATCTGACCTATCTCCATCACCTAGCTACAGCCTCCTTCCCCGTCCCCCGCCAGGGACCCCTCTGCCTGGAACTGGTTTTTGCCCTTTCATTCTCTGACTTTCACTTGAAATGCCCCTTTCTCAGGGCTGGTTCCATCCAGTCCCTCACCAGGAAAAATCCCCTCCCTCTATTCCCTGTGCAGTAAGTGATCATGCTTGTAATTTCTTTTTCATTTAAGTCTCCCTTTAAAAGCCCACAGTCCCGGAGAGCAAGGTCCCCCAGAACAGTGCCTGGCCCAGAGCAGACAGGCAGAACCTGGGCATTAAAACCAAAGCTGGAAAACACCTTACTTCCAACCAGGAGAAAGAATGGCTCATCTGAAAAAGAAAAAGAGGCCTCCCCATCTTGCCCACCCTGGGTTGTTCCCCAGGTCAGAGTGGGATGTTGCCCAGCCTGGCAGGTCCAGGGCAGAATAGGGAGACACAGCCTCCCCAGGCCTCAGCAGCCTGACCCCACCCCCTGCCACACAGGTAGGAAGAGGCAGCACCAGTGTTGCTCCCCAGGAGCCCACCTCACAGGCTCCTACACTTGCTTTGGCAGCATATATACTTCCCAGGCTCTCCATTCCCCTCCTCTCTGCAGCCTGGACACCCGCAGTCTTGAAATAAGCAGGGAAGAGACTTCACATGCCAAGGAAAGAGGGTGCTGGGAGCCCAAAACCACGCTCCCTCCCAACAGAAGTGATAAGCATGTCGAGCCATCTGAGGCCCAGACTCGTTTTCTTTTCCAACTTCACTTTGGGGAAGATGACAAACTCAGCCTCTAGTTGATTTACCCAGGATTTATATTTTCAGTCATGTTAAAAACAAACAAACAAAAAACATCAAACAGAACCAGGGTGACTATCCCGAGAAGGCAGTTCTCAGGTGAAACCGGCCTGGTTGAGCCCAGGCTTGGCCCTGTTGAACCCAGTTTTTAAGGGCCCTGAAAGTAGACAGACGTGTGCCGGTTAACCCGACTGCCTGTGGGTGCTCTAGGGCTGATGTCTCACCCTGGTGCTGGGGGTCTCAGCCTGGCCCTGTTAACTGCACAGCACAAGCACGAGAAACTGCCTTTAGGTTCGTGGCAGGAAGCGGTAAGACTTTCCCGTGATCTGCACAGTTTCTCCTCATCTGCAAGAAGACTCGCTGCCCTGAGACTGAGAAAGCTACTTCCTTTACTGCCGCGCACAAAAAGGCAAGAAAGGGGATTCTGCCGTGGTTTGGCCTCTGTAGACCCAGCAGCCTTGGAGTGACGGAAGGATGCTGAGTGTCATACTGAGTCCCAGCTTTGCCCAGCCCGAGGATGTATGGGGTGGGGCTTAGAAACATCGCCTGCGAGGTGTCCGTCCCCAGGTGAGGATGGAGGTCACCTCCTCCAGGAAGCATCAGAGGACCAACAATGCTCAGGACAGGATGGCACTGATGCCCCTTCAGATGTCTGGGCAGAAGGCAGTTCAGGCTCTTCTAGCAGCAAGAGGAGGTGCTTGATGGGTGCCGGAGGTGAGGACACTCAGGCAGAGCCCCCTGTTCGTGGCCAGGCCTGTGGGTACCACATCAGGAGGCCGCTCAAGGAGAAAGGTAGCCCCACATGAGAGGAGGGGAGAGGAGAAGGGGGGAGGGGCAGGGAGGGGAAGCGGGGAGGGGAGGGGTGAAGGCCCAGAATCCCTGGCTACAGGCCTGAAATGACAATAACTGGACCAGGCTGAGATTCATTTGTGCAGTCTTTTTTCTTTTTTTATTTCTTTCCCTTAAATATTCACAGGTCACAAAACTGCCTCTGGGCATTAAACCCAGGATTAAGACATCAATTAAGCAAGGTCTGAATGCTCCACTGATTAAAACAGTAGCAAGACAGGATGAAGGATTTCCAAAATCAGTCTCTAAGCATCGAAGTGCCACAGTGTCGAACAAAAGCCCATTTGAACGGGACAGGAATTCCGTCTCTCCCAGAGATGGATGTGCAGGGGCCAGCTCTGCGGGAGCTGTGGGCAGGAGTTCAATACCCTGGGACCCCCATGACCATTCCTTCCCTACGCCACGACCCGGGATGCAAAGGGTGAAATCCGGGAACAACAGGAGGGAGGGAAAGGAAAGAGCTGGTTGGAATTACATATTCTCAGGAGGCTCGATCAATACGTCCTCTCAGAGAAACCAGAGCCGCGAAGAAAGAAAACGGTGGTTGAGCTCAGCTGTGAGTTGAGAATGCCTGAGAACTGACCGGGGCCAGGCAGTCGTGGGCCCCATGCGGGGAGGGCTGGGACCAGGGCCTGACACCCCCACATCCTGTGTCCAGCCTTCTGGCCCACAGTAAGCCAGGTTCTCCCTCTAATCTCAGGTCCCCACTTTCCACTCCGCTTTCTGGCCAACTTAGGGCTAAATGCCTATTCATTGGGAGGCAAAGACAGCAATCCTACCGGAATACTTTCCATATACACACCAGAGAATCTAGGTCATCATCCACGTACCCTTTCTAATTTGGGACACGTTACCCAGGATGCAGAATCCTGGTGCACGTGGGCCCCAAACTGTCCACACCTCACTGTCTCCTGGGCACAGACAGGCAGGGCAGTAGAAACAGAAGGGCCACCTCACTGCCTGATGAATACGCCCCGGCCACCTCTACTGGGTGTCCAGCGCTGGCACAGGACTCAGGTTAGCGTGGAATCACTTAAAACCCGAGAAGGTGCGTGGCAATGGGTGACAAGCCTGCCCTTTTGTGACGCTGCCAGAGGTGCTGAACTGAAACCCACAGCACTGAGCTATTAGACAGCACAGAGGCATCTCCTTTTATTTCCTCACCCACCTTCAGATCAATTTAACCATCCGCTGAACAGGAAAGCAGAACCACAGCCTAAATTACGGAAGTGAGACGGCTGCTCTTATTAAGTTTCAACTTTTGACCTCCGTGTTCCCATTGCAATACCCAGCGCAAGGAAAGAAATGATCAATTATGATCTCGTGTTCGTGGGGAAAGAAGAGTATGATTATAGAGGAATTTATAAGAAATCAAAAATGTACTGCTCGAGTGAATGGAAAACAATAAAAGCAGTCACAGCAAGGAAATTAATGACACCCAAACATAAATGGGAAGGGAAGCTTCTCCTGTGCTAGGAGAGGCCTCCGAATCAGACTGGCTCTGGGAAGGATCCCCAATCCCCAGGCCAGCTGCCACCTGGGCGCTGGGGTGCGCGCGGGTGGCAGGGTGTGGTTTTTCACCCTACCACACCCTGGCCTCACATGAGATCTATTCCAGGGGCTCTGAGCAGGTCGGGTGGGCAAGAATGAACCAACTGATAGCGGCTGACACTCGGGCAGCCCCCACATAGCACAATATGCTCCTTAGAGCCACATGGGGCGGTATCTGAGCCTGGAGCCACTGGCCTGGGCTCAGCTCGGGGCTTTTTCTTGGGCAAATCACTTCCCTGTGCCTCAGTCTGTCCACTTGCAGCATGGGGATGATCAGAGTCCTACCTTATAACATGAATAAAATGTCTCGTCAAGTGAGGTGATGGATGTCGAGTGCTTAGCACCTCACCTGGCACACAGGAAGCCTCAAAAGGTGCCAGCTGGTGGTCCAGGGTTAGGAATTCACCTTCCGATGCATCGGATGTGGGCTCAATCCCTGGTCAGTCGGGGAACTAAGATCCCACATGTGTGTGTTCAGTTGCTCAGTTGTGTCTGGCTCTGTGCAACCCTATGGACTGGAGCCCACCAGGCTCCTCTGTCCATGGGGTTTCCCAGGCAAGAATGCTGGAGTGGGTTGCCACTTCCTCCTCCAGGGGATCCTCCCAAGTCAGAGGTTGAACCTGCATCTCCTGCATTGGCAGACAGATTTTTTATCACTGTGCCACCTGGGAAGCCATAATTTCCACTCGTTAGGAGGCAACTAACCCCAGGTGCCACACAACTACAGAGCCTGTGGGCTGCCATGAGGACCCAGCGCAGCCAAAAACGAAAGCGACCGCCATTGCTATTAGGATGTGCTGTCCCTTGACTTTTGCCCTCAGTCTTTGAGCCATTCACCAAGGGAGACCACGTCTACTTTGCAGTGGAGGAAACGGAGGTGTGGTGTGTTATGCACTGAACGCTGTGCTCCCCTCAAATTTCTAGGCTGAAACCTATCTCCAATGTGATGGTCTTTGCGGGTAGCATCTTTGTGGGGTGCTTTAGGTCATGAGGGTGGAACCCTCACAAATGGGGATTAGCACCCTTCTGAAAGACACCCTAGAGGACTCCTTTACCCCTTCTGCCATTTGGGGGCACAACATGAAGACACCATCTATGAGCCAGACAGTGGGTCCGGGCCTTGGCCTTGAACCTCCATCTTCAGAGTTGCTTATAAGCCACTAGGTCTGTGGTAATTGTCAGGCAGCAGGCATCTTCACATCCATGCTGTGAGTTAGGCATTACAGCCCCACTTTACAGATGAAGAAACTGAGGCTCACAAAAGTTAAGTGACTTCCCGGGGGGCGAGGCGGCATATAGGGGTGGACTGGGGATAGAATTTGGATATGCCTGACTGGACACTTTTCGCATCAACCCAGGTAACTTCTTCTCCGTGGGGCCGAGAAAAAGAGGGTAGAAAAAGCAGCCAGGACACAGGGCCTGAAGACACATCAATGAGCCATAATTTAACACCACGGAAGGCCAGCCTCTCCTGTAAATGAGGGGCCTGCCAGCCGTCCCACCCAGAGTCCTTCCGTCAGAGACCAGAGAGGAGGGCGAGGGTGGTGACTCCCACAACTTATTAAGTTTCAACTTTTGACCTCCGTGTTCCCATTGCAATACCCAGCGCAAGGAAAGAAATGATCAATTATGATCTCGTGTTCGTGGGGAAAGAAGAGTATGATTATAGAGGAATTTATAAGAAATCAAAAATGTACTGCTCGAGTGAATGGAAAACAATAAAAGCAGTCACAGCAAGGAAATTAATGACACCCAAACATAAATGGGAAGGGAAGCTTCTCCTGTGCTAGGAGAGGCCTCCGAATCAGACTGGCTCTGGGAAGGATCCCCAATCCCCAGGCCAGCTGCCACCTGGGCGCTGGGGTGCGCGCGGGTGGCAGGGTGTGGTTTTTCACCCTACCACACCCTGGCCTCACATGAGATCTATTCCAGGGGCTCTGAGCAGGTCGGGTGGGCAAGAATGAACCAACTGATAGCGGCTGACACTCGGGCAGCCCCCACATAGCACAATATGCCCTTAGAGCCACATGGGGCGGTATCTGAGCCTGGAGCCACTGGCCTGGGCTCAGCTCGGGGCTTTTTCTTGGGCAAATCACTTCCCTGTGCCTCAGTCTGTCCACTTGCAGCATGGGGATGATCAGAGTCCTACCTTATAACATGAATAAAATGTCTCGTCAAGTGAGGTGATGGATGTCGAGTGCTTAGCACCTCACCTGGCACACAGGAAGCCTCAAAAGGTGCCAGCTGGTGGTCCAGGGTTAGGAATTCACCTTCCGATGCATCGGATGTGGGCTCAATCCCTGGTCAGTCGGGGAACTAAGATCCCACATGTGTGTGTTCAGTTGCTCAGTTGTGTCTGGCTCTGTGCAACCCTATGGACTGGAGCCCACCAGGCTCCTCTGTCCATGGGGTTTCCCAGGCAAGAATGCTGGAGTGGGTTGCCACTTCCTCCTCCAGGGGATCCTCCCAAGTCAGAGGTTGAACCTGCATCTCCTGCATTGGCAGACAGATTTTTTATCACTGTGCCACCTGGGAAGCCATAATTTCCACTCGTTAGGAGGCAACTAACCCCAGGTGCCACACAACTACAGAGCCTGTGGGCTGCCATGAGGACCCAGCGCAGCCAAAAACGAAAGCGACCGCCATTGCTATTAGGATGTGCTGTCCCTTGACTTTTGCCCTCAGTCTTTGAGCCATTCACCAAGGGAGACCACGTCTACTTTGCAGTGGAGGAAACGGAGGTGTGGTGTGTTATGCACTGAACGCTGTGCTCCCCTCAAATTTCTAGGCTGAAACCTATCTCCAATGTGATGGTCTTTGCGGGTAGCATCTTTGTGGGGTGCTTTAGGTCATGAGGGTGGAACCCTCACAAATGGGGATTAGCACCCTTCTGAAAGACACCCTAGAGGACTCCTTTACCCCTTCTGCCATTTGGGGGCACAACATGAAGACACCATCTATGAGCCAGACAGTGGGTCCGGGCCTTGGCCTTGAACCTCCATCTTCAGAGTTGCTTATAAGCCACTAGGTCTGTGGTATTGTCAGGCAGCAGGCATCTTCACATCCATGCTGTGAGTTAGGCATTACAGCCCCACTTTACAGATGAAGAAACTGAGGCTCACAAAAGTTAAGTGACTTCCCGGGGGGCGAGGCGGCATATAGGGGTGGACTGGGGATAGAATTTGGATATGCCTGACTGGACACTTTTCGCATCAACCCAGGTAACTTCTTCTCCGTGGGGCCGAGAAAAAGAGGGTAGAAAAAGCAGCCAGGACACAGGGCCTGAAGACACATCAATGAGCCATAATTTAACACCACGGAAGGCCAGCCTCTCCTGTAAATGAGGGGCCTGCCAGCCGTCCCACCCAGAGTCCTTCCGTCAGAGACCAGAGAGGAGGGCGAGGGTGGTGACTCCCACAGAGCCCGCCAAGAATGACCGCAGTCACCACAGAGGCCGGAACCCACGCTGCTAAACACAACCCTGAGGCCGTAAGCGTGGTGTGACATTTCTAAAATAGTTCCATGGCCATCAAATGCCAAGTAAGTCCTCTCTGCTAAAGGCTTTAATAAGACCGGGAAGTAGTTTATCAGTGCACGATCTACCTCAGAGCGTTAGAAATGTCACTAGAATTAAAGTGCGCTTGTTCCAAAATTACGAACTAATGACTTGTCCCTCGGGAGACGCGAGGTGCACACCCCAGCCCTGGCCTCCAAAGCATCCGGAGTGTCAGCAGCTGTGAGGGATGTCATGGGGAGGAGTGGCCACGGTTCCTGGGCATCCAGGATTTATTTTTCTGCCAGCTGCGGGTTGCAGAAGGGCCGGGCATGTTACTCCATAAAAACAAGAAGAGACGGGGGACTTCTCTGGTGGTCCACTGGCTAAGACTCTGTGCTCCCAATGCAGCTGGCCTGGGTTCAATTCCCAGTCAGGGAACTTGGTCCCATGGGCTGCAACTAACAGCTCCTGCACGCTGAAACTAAAGATTAAGGGAGATCCCGCCTGCTGCAACTTAGACCCGGCACTGCCAAATAAATACATAAATATTTTTTAAATAAATTTAAAAAAAAAAAGAAAAGGTGGCTGTGAACTGGCAGGACACAGGCCCTCATGTTCCAAGTGTGCGGCCAGGCTGGGCACTGGGCCAGGGCTGCTGACAGAGCTGCTGGCCCGCCCACCCCCAGCTCTCCCAAGGGCTGCTACCGATGCCAGTCGACAGTCCTCAGATCTTCACCTCTGGCTCAGCTCTCTCCCACTGGCACCTGCCTCAAACTCAACACACCACAAACAAGTCCCTCAACTGCCACAACGCCGGCCCCCTCTCAGTGACACAACACCCAGAGCTAATCAGGACAAAAACCCAGAGTCACCTTCAACTGTGCCCTTCACTCGGGCATCAAGGCCAGTTCCTCTCAGGAGCGTTCTGTTTGCCTGCCCTTTACTCTCAACTCTGCCACCTACCCCCCACCCCCAGACAGCCACCTGGACCCTGCAGCAGCCTCCTAACTGGCAGCCTGCTCCCATTCCTGTTCCCGTTCCTGCCCCATGACTTAAAATAATGCAAACCTGATCCCACCACTCTCTTGGTTCTACTGACTCAAGACAAAGTCTGGGCAGACAGCACGGGCCGCCCAGCCCCTGCCCGTCTCTCTGACCAACTTCAGGGGCCCCTTCCACAGTGTTGTCCCTAGCCTGGCCACACGGAGCCACTAAGCTTTCTCATCTCCAGCCTTTCAACAAGTGGCCCCTTGGCCTGGATCACGCTCTCCTTCTCCCCGGCTCTACACTGCCCCCAACCTCACGAGCCGACCTGTGCTCACCCTCAGGCCACAGTGTTCCCAAGCCCCAAGACTAGATGAGCAAGGCCTCCCAGCCAGATGGTGAGCTTGACGAATGGCCTTAGGGCCAGACGTGAGGCACCCACACCCCTCGCAGCCAGGGGATGATGTGGCAAGGGCCCTGCCTCTCCTCTCTCCTACCTTCACAGTCAGTGCAGCAAAATGACAAATAAAACAGGTTTCAGTGCCAGCCAAGGGCAACTCGATGGCTTAGGAAAACTGGCAGCAATCAGAGCTGAAGGGTCTCTTCTGGGACCCAAGTGGAAGCACCTTGCCCCGCTGTGACCCCACAGAGAGAACACGGCAGCTAGGGGCTACCAGTACCAGCCAGGGAATAAAGCGGGCAACATAAGACCCACAGAAAGGAGGCCAACGAGTCAAGACATACACGTGACATGAGGCAAACATGTTTACCTTTTGGGTAATGGAATTATGTATGATGTTTATTTTTATCCCTTTCATTATTGACTTTAACTGAGCTATGTACGTTTGGCTCCTTTATGGTAGAATTTCTTTTTAAAAAGTTCTAAATAAAGAAAGGGAGAAATACAATTGCCATTCACTGACTTGTGCCCTTCTGGAAAAACAGACCAACTGACAAAAAGAACAAAGCAGAAGAACCAGCTCTCCCAAGGGCTGCTACCGATGCCAGTCGACAGTCCTCAGATCTTCACCTCTGGCTCAGCTCTCTCCCACTGGCACCTGCCTCAAACTCAACACACCACAAACAAGTCCCTCAACTGCCACAACGCCGGCCCCCTCTCAGTGACACAACACCCAGAGCTAATCAGGACAAAAACCCAGAGTCACCTTCAACTGTGCCCTTCACTCGGGCATCAAGGCCAGTTCCTCTCAGGACGTTCTGTTTGCCTGCCCTTTACTCTCAACTCTGCCACCTACCCCCCACCCCCAGACAGCCACCTGGACCCTGCAGCAGCCTCCTAACTGGCAGCCTGCTCCCATTCCTGTTCCCGTTCCTGCCCCATGACTTAAAATAATGCAAACCTGATCCCACCACTCTCTTGGTTCTACTGACTCAAGACAAAGTCTGGGCAGACAGCACGGGCCGCCCAGCCCCTGCCCGTCTCTCTGACCAACTTCAGGGGCCCCTTCCACAGTGTTGTCCCTAGCCTGGCCACACGGAGCCACTAAGCTTTCTCATCTCCAGCCTTTCAACAAGTGGCCCCTTGGCCTGGATCACGCTCTCCTTCTCCCCGGCTCTACACTGCCCCCAACCTCACGAGCCGACCTGTGCTCACCCTCAGGCCACAGTGTTCCCAAGCCCCAAGACTAGATGAGCAAGGCCTCCCAGCCAGATGGTGAGCTTGACGAATGGCCTTAGGGCCAGACGTGAGGCACCCACACCCCTCGCAGCCAGGGGATGATGTGGCAAGGGCCCTGCCTCTCCTCTCTCCTACCTTCACAGTCAGTGCAGCAAAATGACAAATAAAACAGGTTTCAGTGCCAGCCAAGGGCAACTCGATGGCTTAGGAAAACTGGCAGCAATCAGAGCTGAAGGGTCTCTTCTGGGACCCAAGTGGAAGCACCTTGCCCCGCTGTGACCCCACAGAGAGAACACGGCAGCTAGGGGCTACCAGTACCAGCCAGGGAATAAAGCGGGCAACATAAGACCCACAGAAAGGAGGCCAACGAG
Organism: Madoqua kirkii; assembly: GCA_006408675.1. NCBI lineage: Eukaryota > Metazoa > Chordata > Mammalia > Artiodactyla > Bovidae > Madoqua > Madoqua kirkii. The sequence continues at coordinate 18,954 of SJYC01100277.1, forward strand.
TCAAGACATACACGTGACATGAGGCAAACATGTTTACCTTTTGGGTAATGGAATTATGTATGATGTTTATTTTTATCCCTTTCATTATTGACTTTAACTGAGCTATGTACGTTTGGCTCCTTTATGGTAGAATTTCTTTTTAAAAAGTTCTAAATAAAGAAAGGGAGAAATACAATTGCCATTCACTGACTTGTGCCCTTCTGGAAAAACAGACCAACTGACAAAAGAACAAAGCAGAAGAGGCTGAGAGAAGAGTTTCTAGGGGCCAGCTTGTCTGAGGGGCTCCCTGAGACAGGGCGAGTGGGAACGGCGGGGTCTCTCCCCTTCCTGGGCTGAGCACAACAAACAGCCACAAGCTATACTCACCACTCCACGATCTCTGGATGAAGAATGGTATTGTTGACATTGAACCTACAGAGAGAAAACAAGTCCATTAGTTCAATGGTCTATTCATCTCCCAGCAAGAAACACTTCGTTCAAGATATACCAAGAGAGCTTCCCTGGTGGCTCAGTGGTAAAGAATCCACCTGGCAGTGCAGGAGACACAGGTTTGATCCCTGATCTGGGAAGACCCCACATCCTTTGGAGCAGCTAAGCCTGTGTGTCACGACTATTAAACCTATGCTCTAGAGCCCGGGAGTCACAGCTATGGAGCCTAAGTGTCCTAGAGCGCGTGCGCCGCAGTAAGAGAAGCCACCGTAATGAGGAGTCTGTGCGTGACAGCTAGAAAGTAGCTCCCGCCAGCCACAGCTAGAGGAAAGCCTGTGCAGCAGCGAAGACGCACCACAGCCAAAAACAAGTGAATAAGTGAAAGACACACCGAGAGAAGATCTGGTCAAGAGAACTTTAACTTCATGAGTCTCTGGACAACAGCAGGTTCCTGCAGCAGACGTGGCAGCTCAGGCCATGTTCTCCAGGTGCAGTCGGCTGGAGAACAAGCTGCCTGGCTGCAAAACACAGTCTCCCACCCTCACAGACAGGTAGCACAGCCGCTTCCATCAAGTGCACCAGAAGAAAAGGAGAAGTGATAGTGAAGCAGAATATTTGAAAATATCATGGCCAAAAACTTTCCCAGTTTAATGAAAAACACCAGTGTCAATTTCCATAATGCTTAATGAACTCCAAGTAGGATAAACTCAAAGAGATCCACACCCAGACATATAATCAAATTGTCAAAAGAAAATCTTAAGAGCAGTAAGAGAAAATAAATTCATCATATACAAAGGATCTTCAGTAAGATTAATGGCTATTTCTCATCAGAAACTATGGAGGCCAGAAGACAGAATACAAGATGACAGAGAGAGAGAAAAAAAATCTGTCAATCAAGATTCCACATCCAGCAAAGCTATGCTTCAGAAATGAGAGAGATTAAAACAGTTCCAGATAAACGAAAACTGACAGAATTCATCACTAGAAGATCCAGCCTACAAGAAATATCAAAAGGGATCTTTCAGACTATAGTGAAAGGAGTTACCGGAGAGTAACTAGGATCCAGACGAGAAGAAAAAAGGCAGGGGTAAAGTTAATTACATAGCTAAGTTAAGAAACAGCATAAATGCATTGTTTTTTTGTAAGTCCCAGTTTTCTCCTATCTGATTTAAAAGACGGCTGCAAAAAGCACTAATTATAAACCTGTGTAGATCACCACAAGATGTATAAAGATGCAATCTGTATACAATAACAGCACAAAAGAAGAGAGCAAAATTTTCGTGTACTGTTGAAACTAGCTGCTATTAATGCAAACTATATTATTATAAGTTTAAGAGGTCATTTGTAATCCTCTGGGTAACCACTGAGAAAATAACTAAAATATACAGAAAGCAAAATAAAAAAGGAATCGAAACTGAATACTGCAAAGACCTCAGACACAGAGAATAAGAGTAATGGAGAAACTGAGAAATAAAAACGATCTATGACACACAAAGCTAAACCAAAATGGCATGAAAAGGTCTTATCAGCAATTTAGATGTGAATGGATTAAAATTTCTAATTAGAAGACAAGGATGGACAGAACAGATGCAAAAAATAACGACTACATGCCCTAAAGAGATACTTTAGACTCAAAGACACAAGATGAAAGTGAAAGGATAGGAAAAGATGTATTATGCAAACAGAAACCAATATGTCCACAGGCTGGAATATTTTTCAGCCATGAAAATGAGCAAACTACTGATTCATGCTACAATATGGATGAATTCTGAAAATACAGTAAGTGAATGAAGCCAGACATAGAAGGCCATGTATTGCAGGATTCCACTTATATCAAATGCAAAGTAGGCAAATCTACAAAGATAGAAGGCAGATTAGTGGTGGGCAAAGAAATGATTGCTAATGGGTATAGGGTTTCTTTATGGATGACAAAAATATTCTACAGTGGACTGTGATGATGATTGCACAAATCTATTAACATACAAAAAGCGTTTCATTGTGTAGTTTAAGTGAGTCAATTGGAGAGCATATGAATTATATCCTGACAAAGCTGTTTTTAGAAATGTACTGAATATATACATAATTAATTTTATTACATACAAATTTTATTCTAATAAAACTGATTTATAAAACTTGTCAGAACAGAAATGGAAACAGATAAATCAATAAGAATGGTTTGAGATTTTCACACACCTCTTCTGAGAACAGAATAAGCACACAGAGAAATCAGTAAAGATGCAAAAGATATGAACAACACAATTAATCAACTTAACTTCATTGACATACACAGAACATTACAGCTTACATGCTGTAGAATATGCTCTCTTTAGGTACACATGAAACACTTATCATAATGAACATATGTAGAAAGTGTCAACAGATTTCAAAGGGCTGAAATACATAGAACATTCACTGATTGCAACAGAATTAAACTAGAAATCAGTAACAGAAAGAAAACTATAAAATCCCAAATCGAGAATTAAGCAATAAACTTCTAAAGATCCACTCTTCAAAGGAGAGATAATAATAAAATTAGAAAATAAAAACATGAAATATCATAACTAGTGAGCTGCAGCTAAAGCAGTGCTTAGAGGAAAATTTAAAGCTCTAAATGTAGACAGTAGAAAAGAACAATTGAAAACCAGTGATCCAAACTTCTATCCCAGAAATGCCTTCTTCTTTCTCAAGAAGCTAGAGAAAGAACAAACAAAACATAAAGAGATTAGAAACTTTTCAAAGCGAAAATCAATGAAATAGAAAGCAAACACGTAATTGAGAAAAACCACATTATTCTTTGGTAAAATGAACATAACTGGAAAGGGAACCCAAGAAACAAAAAGATCCAGTTGGGGCAAATCCCTGAACTGGCGTCACGTACGACTCAGAGCTCAAGCTGTCAGTGAGGCAGCTGGGGGAGTGCAGTGCAGCCCAGCACAATGTGTGGGCCTCACCAGAGAAGCGCGGCAGGCCTTCGACCCTCGGGATTCCGGCTCCTTTTCAAGCGGGAGGTTGCACACAAGGCATGCAGGATTGTGGCCAATCAGGAACTCTCCAGGGCCTCAATGACGGGTGTTTGAAAGCACCTATCTAACGCCTTGGTTGTGTAGCTAGTACCCTACTCCTGGCTGAAGAAGGGAAAGGGGAGAGGAGAGAGAAGGAAGCACTGGCGGGCTGAGAGGTTTCCACAGTATGAAAGCTTTCAGGATCCCCAACTAGAAAAATAAGACTACTTCCTGAGAAGTCAAGCAAAACGTTGCAGAATCAAGCCCTACTTGTGAAATATCAAAGCGACCACAGACAGCCAATGTGGCGCGGAGTGAAAAAGAGAGAAGCAGATGACATAAATAAAGACAGCAACAGAGACTCCGTCTCCCATTCTGCAAAATGTCACTTTGATGTTGGGAAAAGCAAGGGCCTGTCTCTTCAAAAGCCAAACATGCCAACAAAATCTCACATTACAAAACATACATACACATACACACATGCTCACACACATATGCAAGGTGACCCAGCACAAAGACCCAGATGCAAGCACACAGACACACACAGCAGGCTTTTGCTTAGGAAAGAGGCACACGGACACACAGAGACAGATGTATATTCACAGACACGGGCAAATACACACAGACACACAAAGGCATACACTTAAACTAACAAAGGTGCAAATATACATACACACAGAAATACACAGATTCACACTCAGACACAAAAACACTCAGAGAAACACACTCAAGACACACAGAGAAGAGTCCAAAAGACATTCACTACAATATCAATTTTTAACTCGGGGTCGTGAAATTGGAACGCTCCTTGCTTTTTTTTGCCTCTGTGCTAGTTAGACCTTTCTACAAGGAATATGTAATTATTATGTTAAAAAAAAAAAAAAGTCCACCAGAGTCCATGAGGGTGAGGAGTATCCTAGAAGCAGAGGCTACCTCCCTGGTGGGCTCCACCTGTGGGCTGGATGATGCAAAGTGAGCAGTAGGGGCCCAGCCAGCCCTGCTCCAGCCCCCAGACTCCTCCCTACAGTTTCCAACTTGAGGATGGAGAGCAGGCCCCGAACAGGCCTCCCACTCCACCAACTCTGGGGGCTGGGACGGGCTCTGGCCTCTTCAGGAGACCCATGGAAATTCCACGAGCCATAATCAGAACGTCGATCTGAACTGTTACCTTGATACATAAGTTAACAGGCACCAGAAAGCCACTGGTCCCCACATCACAGACCACCATTTTATTGTAATTGTCAAGTTTTAATAATGTCCTTCTACTTCTTGGGTTTAAAAATTCACATCTCTGAACATTAATATTCCTGCATTAATAACCCCCGAATTCAGCAATTTCATATTTAACTACTTATTTAAACGGAATTAATTTGTAACCGATTGTCTTCAAGTACGCAAGGCAATTTAAGTAAATGCCAAAAGATAAGAAATATGCTTATCCAGAACTACCAGCTGATATAAAATATCGACCATATTTCTCTGTCAGACAATGGCATGAAACAAAGCGCTCTGTACTCATGGCCCCCGCCCGGGGCTGCCGGGCAGCCAACCTGCCTTGGAAGGAACGGTCTCCAGCCAGGAAGGTGGCCCTCCACAGATTATCTCGCTCCCGTAAAAGCTGGGGTCTGTTTCTCAGGGAAATCAAGTCTGCCCTCTCAGGTTGCTAACAGAGACTCATCATGTCTGCCTTGGTGCCCAGGGTGCAGGGACCCTCTATGGCAGGCCACACCGGTATGTGGGGCCCACGGGAAGAAGCCGTGTTTACTGCGGGGCTGTCCTCTCCACAGACCAGCCTTGGCCCTGCCCTCGCCAGCACCCAGCAATGAAGGCTGGACCCTATCCTGTGTCCAGAAGCCCCGCGGGGTCTGCTTCTCCTACACCTTGGTGGGAGCTTGGCCTGTGCCAGAGTCCAGCTCAGCAGGAGGCCTGCCCCCACCCTGCTCACCCCAGCACAGCACACCCTCCTCCCCAGGAAGGACAGAGCCCCACCTTGCTTAGCCTCTGCAGTAAGAGCTCTCTACATGAGCATGTCATAATTATATAAAAAAAAAAAAAACACACAAAAAACAGAGCCCATGAGGTGTAGGGGGAGTGTCCCAGAAGCAGAGGGTACCTCTCTGATGAGTCCAGGGGCCCCAGGCTATGGGGAGATCCCTACCACCCCGAACCCGCCTCTGCCTCCCTGCTCCCGGTCCTCTGCCGATGCCATCCCTGTGATGCCTGGCACAAACCCTGCTGTGGGCTGCAGGAGGCCTGGCCCTGACCTGGGAAGGCTGCGGGGGGCCTAAAGGCTCCCAGGATCAAACCCACAGTCCCCCACCCTCACCCCCACAAGGTGACAGGCCCAAGGCAGGCAACCCTGAGGAGCCACACCTGGAGACAAGGTCACAGGCCGACCACTCGGCTAGATCAGGGCCAGGAGGCTTGGGCAAGGGTGGACAGGTGAGGCTTCCACCACAAGCTCCCTCCTACCCCAAGTCAAGGGGTCAAGGTGGCAGCGGGTGGCCCATTAGGACAAATTGAGAGACCAGATCCCGAACTTCTGCCAGAGGTCAAATAAGGATCTAAGGTGGGAGGGTTTACAGAGAAGTTCAAAATGGTTAAAAACAAAATTCCAGGAATGAGCCACTTCATTAGGACGGTGAGAAGTGACCGAGGATAGAAGCAGCTTAGTGCTGGAAACTAGGACGACAGCAAGATTCATCTTGCTTAGGAAACAGGCTATTATTATCCCCGAAAACAGCTGGAGAGGCTCGTGGCAGCCAGGTGAACTCGGTCACTGAGCTTTAGAGGACAAGGGCCCATCCAGCCTGGCAACAGGGTCCGAGAGGTGGCGGAACTAGAGTGCTGGCAGTGGGCGGGACTGCACCCAGACCCCAGGAAGATGAACAAGACTTTTCCACAAGGAAGGCACTGGCAGGGGACCCGAGGTCAGTGACCACGGCGTGCAGGGTGAGGGCATCCAAACGGAGCAACTCCCTGAGGGCAGAGCTACATGAAGGGTGCCACACTGGGTGCGGGGCCCAGAGGGAGGTGTGAGGGGACAGGACAGGCGTGAGCACTGCAGGTGGGCCTGGGGACCCCAAGGCAGGGAGGGCTCTCATCTGCAGCCAAGTCAGAAAGCCTGCTGCCATGTGGGCATGGGAATGAACCCCCCCAGCATGGGGGTGACACTCAGCCTGGCAGTGAGGGGCCTGGGGAGCAGCCCATAAACAGGACTGGACCATGGGTTGAAGAGGGCCCACCTAGTGCCTGAGAACGTGTGCAAAGATAAGGCAAGCCCTGGCTCTCCAAAAAGCGTCCCACGGTGGGGTAGGCTGTTGGCCAAGCACAGGCTCCTCTGGGCTCTTGGCAGGGACTGTGGGGACTCCAGGGGCAGCAGAGAACAGAGGCTGGGTCTACTCCGTGGAGGGAGGGGTTGGTCCACAGCGGGAATCCTTCCAGGGGGAGTGGGGAGGGGGGCCTCAGCTTTCACTGCTAGGGTCCCCTGCCTCTCCCCCCAGAAAACTTTAGGGAGTAGCCAGGAGCCACTCCAGCCTTACCACCTGTGCCTGGGGTGCTAAGAAGGCATTCTTCACACAGAGACCTCGGCTCAGTCAGGGGCTGGGCAAGCAAAGAGCCCACAGCCGAGAAGCCCGACAGCTCACTGACATCAGGGAATCTTGTCATCAGAGATCGTGAAGTTCACTGGCCCATTACACAGCTAGGGAAACTGAGGCTTATAGAGGCACTAGGGCATGATGGGGGTTTGCTCATGCGTAACTGTTTACTAAGCCCTGGCTCCATGCCAGGCTCTGGATGAGTGGGGTCTCATTTCATCACTTGGCAAGCCCTCCCTCCTCCCAGCTTGGGGCCCTCTCCACAAGGAAGCGACCCACGCTGAGACCAGAGGGGCCAGCCCTTGGGACCAGAGATATTCTATGGTGCTGGCAGAGGTAGGTGAACAGGGCATGGGAGCTCTGACATCAGGCGGCGCTGAGGGAGTAGCGGAGGCTTGGGACCGGAAGCAGCCGGCTGCGCCCGCACTACCCTCTCAAGGGCCCGGGGAAGAGACGGCAGCTCCGCGGCCAGCATCTCAACACGCCGGGCTAATCACCGCTGGCGTGGGAGGAAGGCCGCTCTGGGGAACTCCCGAGAGGATGTGGAATCCATGCAATGAAAAGCAGCAAACCTGATACCCGCTCCCCCGACCCGTCCGCTCTTATCATTGGGGGAAGTGATCCATATTTATGAGCTCATAATCCTGCTAATCACTCGACATCACACATACGCACCAACTCCCATGGCTCGGGCTCATACATAGTCATAAGGCGCTTCCTCTGCCGCTGTCACAGTCCACCAAAGGACGACAGGGGACGCCCTGGTGCAGAGCACAGGAGGTGCAGGAGGGGCTGGGGCTGGAGGAACAGGCCAGCGAGCCGGCCACACTGGGCTCGCCTGCTGCAGCCTGGGGCCCCGCAGATACCCCGTGCCAGGGCCGGTCAGCAGCCAGCACAGAGACACAAGGGTGGCTGGCTGGCCACATTCTTTGGGGGCCAGGGTGTAAGGGTGGCAAGGCGGGCTCTCTGTGCCCAACATCTGCCCTCCTGTGTGTAGAGGCCTAAGGGGGGAGCAGGGCTCCAGGGCCCTGCCTGGGGCTACACTGCGAGTGAGGGCAGGAAAGGCAGGGGGGCCCCTGCCCAGGACTGGGGCAGCAGGGGGCACAGAAGAAACCTGTGAGCCAGACTGGGGGAGGTTCATTGGCCAGGAGTGAGCGGAGGGGGCTAAGAATGAAGAGAAGACCACAAGGTCAGAGCAGGTCCCTGGGGGAAAACAGCTGCCTGCTGCGTGTGCTTGGCCCAAGTGTGCACAGCCCCCGAGTGTGCATGGCCCCTGAGAGTGCCCGGAGGCCAGGGCTCCCTGAGCACTCGGTCACTGGTGCTTTGATGCTGGAGCTCCATGGGGAAGTAGCGGCAGTCCCTGAAGTCAAACTTGAACTGAATGTAAGAAAATTTTTTTTCTAAGCATTTCCTCCAAAGTACGAAATTCAGCCCCTTTCTATAAATATCCTTCTGGGTTTTGTTTTTTCTTTTTTAACTTTTTGGCCATGCTCTGCGGCACGTGGGATCTAGCTCCCTGATCAGGGATAGAACCCATGCCCTCTGCATTGGAAGCAGGGAGTCTTAACCATGGACCGCCAAGGGAAGTCCCCTGCTTGTGCGTTTTGTGTCTAGTTTTTATAAATAGACTGGGTCAGGCCTGCGGGGGAAGGTGTGAGCTGATGGAGTAGGAAGACAGTTCCCGGGGCCCCAGGACTCACTTGCTGATGCCCTCGAAGGAGGCCTCCCTGCAGATGCTGCCGCTGTCGGTGTTGACGCCGCGCTGGGGAGAGAGACGAGAGTGAGGGCATAGGCCTGCCACACGGCACCTTGTGGGACTGGGTAAGGACCGGGAGCCCCCACCCTGGCCCAGCCAACCCCTCCCTTCCTGAAAGGCCAGGTCCCAGCAGAAGGGCAACCCTCCTTTCTTTGCTGTAGCTTGAAAAGCAGAAGAAACCAAGGTCTCCTCAGTCCAAGCATTTTGCCGACCCTGGCTCCGGCTGCCTGGGACCACCTCCGACCACCAGCCCCCGCCCCCAAGCCTGGCCCATCTCCCTTGCACACGTGTGTGCACAAACACTCCTCACGGACAATGTCCCGAGAACACTGTCAAATCTGACCCTGCCAGAGATGCCGTTGTGACCCGACTTGGGAGGGATGGGACTTTCCTGCTGACACTGGGACTCTGCTACATTCCTCTCCTTTCACTAATTGTTAGGAGACTCCAAGTAGAACTCAGACGGGGAAGGAGAGAAAACAAAAGACTCAGAAGGAAATGTGCAGGTCCTCTGTTATTCGGTGCCCCTGGTCCAAAATCTGATGCCACACAGCCCAGCACCTTCACGGGCTGATGCGAAGGGTGTGTTTTTCCAAATTCTATCAATAATAAGGGAGACACGGGGTGGAAGCAAATTGATAAACCCCGAGAGCTCAACCTGACCCAACTACATTCTCTAGTCGGGTTTTAACTCTTGAGGCACGCATGCTGCCTCGTCCGCAGTGGCCTCAGGACAGGACGCAGCCCAAGGCGACTGCAGAATGGAGGGTGTGATCCTGGACACGATTGGCAATCCAGACCGAGGTGTCACTACTGATCACCAGTGACTGCTGTTTCGGGTTTCCATCCCACCCCAAGGCCCTGACCTCTGCAGAGTCAAGCGGCTCCCCAAAGTCCCTCTCCATACACGCCACCTGGTCCTTCAACGCCAGCCACTTACCAAAGTGAGGAGCACAGAGGGGCTCCGGGATGTCAGAACACTGGCGATCTGAAAGGTCAGAAAGAAAACATCCACTTTAGTGCCAACGCATGAAGCCTGATGGAGGTGACGTAGCAGGGTTAGTAAGGGCTGACAGCTCACACTGATCAAGCACATCCCTCAAACAGGAAGCTTAGAGAATAAGGGACTTCAGAAAGCCACAGGGCCATCAGGGGGCAGAGAGGGATTCAAGCTTAAACCTGGCACGCTTCCCCATGTGCTGCCCAGCTTCTGGGACCCACATGGCCCCCAGCTCCAAACAGCCAGACCCACCCGCCCACCAAGGGCAGCACCTCTGTTCATCTGCCCAGTCCCTTGCAAAAGACCCATTCCAGCCAGCTCTTAGGCACCGGACCCACCTGACTCTGGTACCCTGGGTGGACACCCACCTCCAGACCCCCATTCATCCCCTTGACCACATGGACTCAGCCACTCCTGACCCCACATCCTTGCACTCCATCCCTTCCATGGCCCACTCAGGCCCCTGATTGCTGGCCACTTCCTAACCAACCCCCTTGAACAACCCCACCCCCATCCCTGCCATATAGGCTCATCCCCGTGCCTGTGCCTGGGCTCTTACCGCTGCCTGGCACACTTTTCCCCATTTCATCTGCTTCCTCAATTTGTACTCAGGACTTAGGTCCCTGCCCCCCTCCCAGGCAGACTGGTTCACTCCCTCCTCTACTGCCCCCTAACAGCCCTCATTCCCCTGGCAACATGCCCATCACACTGCATCGGCCATGACATCCAAGGTGCCCTCCACTCCAGTGGGACCACCTGCTTCTTCTCCGGGCTCCACCCCAGTCCACAGGGCATCTTGGCCATGACAGCTCCCACTGTATTTGAGCCCCCTCCTCATGCTCCTACCCTAAACTCTGACACTCTGACACAGGGTGAGAGTGAGAGGGATTTGTTTGTTGTATCAGCTGCTTTATGGAGCCATCACTGACATATTCTAGGCTGCACATTATTTGAAGCTCGTGTTTTGATAAGCTTTGACATATGTAATATATATGCTTTTTAATACTGAGAGGCTCCCAGAGAAAATCTGGAAGATACTGAAAACTATAAAAAACATAAAATACACCTACAAAACCATCCCCTGAGACTTTTTACCTCTGCACATAAAAACAGATCTGTGATGACATTTGGATCATATGAAGTTACACGCTTCGCTTATTTCCTGTCATTAAATATTCTTCAAACATGCCATTTTTACCAGTCACTACCGAGGGGGATGGTAAACGTCCAGGGAGACCTTGATTATGGCCTGCGTCAGTCACTGCAGACTCATCTCATGTAACCTCCCATGAAACTAGTGCTGCAAATTCAGGTTTCACTAGCGAGAAAGCTGAAGGAGTACTTCCTGGTGACCCCAGACCCTGCCTTGAAATGCAGGGGATATGGGCTCAATCCCTGGTCGGGAAACTAAGATCCCACCCACATGCTGCAGAGCAACAGAGCCCATGAAACCTGACCCAACTACATTCTCTAGTCGGGTTTTAACTCTTGAGGCACGCATGCTGCCTCGTCCGCAGTGGCCTCAGGACAGGACGCAGCCCAAGGCGACTGCAGAATGGAGGGTGTGATCCTGGACACGATTGGCAATCCAGACCGAGGTGTCACTACTGATCACCAGTGACTGCTGTTCTCGGGTTTCCATCCCACCCCAAGGCCCTGACCTCTGCAGAGTCAAGCGGCTCCCCAAAGCCCCTCTCCATACACGCCACCTGGTCCTTCAACGCCAGCCACTTACCAAAGTGAGGAGCACAGAGGGGCTCCGGGATGTCAGAACACTGGCGATCTGAAAGGTCAGAAAGAAAACATCCACTTTAGTGCCAACGCATGAAGCCTGATGGAGGTGACGTAGCAGGGTTAGTAAGGGCTGACAGCTCACACTGATCAAGCACATCCCTCAAACAGGAAGCTTAGAGAATAAGGGACTTCAGAAAGCCACAGGGCCATCAGGGGGCAGAGAGGGATTCAAGCTTAAACCTGGCACGCTTCCCCATGTGCTGCCCAGCTTCTGGGACCCACATGGCCCCCAGCTCCAAACAGCCAGACCCACCCGCCCACCAAGGGCAGCACCTCTGTTCATCTGCCCAGTCCCTTGCAAAAGACCCATTCCAGCCAGCTCTTAGGCACCGGACCCACCTGACTCTGGTACCCTGGGTGGACACCCACCTCCAGACCCCCATTCATCCCCTTGACCACATGGACTCAGCCACTCCTGACCCCACATCCTTGCACTCCATCCCTTCCATGGCCCACTCAGGCCCCTGATTGCTGGCCACTTCCTAACCAACCCCCTTGAACAACCCCACCCCCATCCCTGCCATATAGGCTCATCCCCGTGCCTGTGCCTGGGCTCTTACCGCTGCCTGGCACACTTTTCCCCATTTCATCTGCTTCCTCAATTTGTACTCAGGACTTAGGTCCCTGCCCCCCTCCCAGGCAGACTGGTTCACTCCCTCCTCTACTGCCCCCTAACAGCCCTCATTCCCCTGGCAACATGCCCATCACACTGCATCGGCCATGACATCCAAGGTGCCCTCCACTCCAGTGGGACCACCTGCTTCTTCTCCGGGCTCCACCCCAGTCCACAGGGCATCTTGGCCATGACAGCTCCCACTGTATTTGAGCCCCCTCCTCATGCTCCTACCCTAAACTCTGACACTCTGACACAGGGTGAGAGTGAGAGGGATTTGTTTGTTGTATCAGCTGCTTTATGGAGCCATCACTGACATATTCTAGGCTGCACATTATTTGAAGCTCGTGTTTTGATAAGCTTTGACATATGTAATATATATGCTTTTTAATACTGAGAGGCTCCCAGAGAAAATCTGGAAGATACTGAAAACTATAAAAAACATAAAATACACCTACAAAACCATCCCCTGAGACTTTTTACCTCTGCACATAAAAACAGATCTGTGATGACATTTGGATCATATGAAGTTACACGCTTCGCTTATTTCCTGTCATTAAATATTCTTCAAACATGCCATTTTTACCAGTCACTACCGAGGGGGATGGTAAACGTCCAGGGAGACCTTGATTATGGCCTGCGTCAGTCACTGCAGACTCATCTCATGTAACCTCCCATGAAACTAGTGCTGCAAATTCAGGTTTCACTAGCGAGAAAGCTGAAGGAGTACTTCCTGGTGACCCCAGACCCTGCCTTGAAATGCAGGGGATATGGGCTCAATCCCTGGTCGGGAAACTAAGATCCCACCCACATGCTGCAGAGCAACAGAGCCCATGCGCCATAACTACTGGGCCTCCGCACTCCAGAGCCCTCGCACCACAACCAGAGGGTCTGTGCACCGCAGAGAAGACTCTGCATGACACGGTGAGGATCCTGTGTGCTGCAACCAAGATCTGATGCAGCCAAATAAAGAAACACTGGTGCACACATGCTCAGTTGCTCAGTCGATTCCGACTCTGTGACCCCATGGACTGTAGCCTGGCAGGCTCCTCTGGGATTTCCCAGGCAACGATACTTGAGTAGGTTGCCATTTCCTTCTGCAGAGGATCTTCCCGACCCGGGGATCAAACCTGCATCTCTTCCCACATCTCTTGACATGTGGATGCTTTACCACTGAGCCACCTGGGAAGCCCCAAAATAAACAGTAAATAAAATAAAAAACTTAAGACTTCATCTGCCCAGGTTCACCAGTTAAAAGACAGCAGAGCACAGAGTTGCGCTGTATCCTAGTCTCTTAACAGAGCTGGCATAGTTTATTTACTCATTCCTCAGTGGGCACTTACATTATTTCTAACGATTATTATAAATCATGACGATGGACATCCTGGTACAGAGTCTTTATTTCTTTAAAATAAATTACCTTAAAAAAAAAAAGGCTTTCTTAAAAAAAAACTGATTTAGGGAAACTGCTGTCTGACAAGCCCCACACTTTGTCAAGATTTTGATGAGTCCCGGATGTGTACCAACCACCCTCCCACCAACGCTCCATCTCCCCAGGCCCTCCTCGTTTGCTCAGTAACTGCTCTGAGAATGACTGAAGCCCGGCCCTGGAGCTGCACACCCCACAGCGCGCTGAGTCACTGACACTCCCCAGGCCCTCCTTGAGGAGGGGGTGGCTCATTAGAAGGAACCGGAGCCGTGCTTGTCGGCCCTGGGTGTGTTGTTACAGCGACTGAAGGGTCTACATTCATCAGTGTGGAGCGGGTCTGTCAATTGCTGCAGCAGAGCCAGAGCGCAAGCGGGCACTTGGGGATTGTAGGCGCTATTGTCCTTGGGAGAGGGGAGGAGGATGACAAATGTGCTGGCTGCTGGTTTTCTTCTCAGCTACGACTCAGGATGCGCTGGTGCGGGGTAATGGAGGAGAAGGAGCAGATGGATGGAGGAGGTCTGACGTGGAGGACCAGGCGTCTGATGGTCCTGGCAGGACAGCGTCTTTTATTGATCATGACCTCTTGAGTGGGCTCTGCTTACTTCTGCAGCTACGAAACCTCCCCAAACTAGGCAGTTGCATCCGCCCTTCCCTGTGGAGACCCATTACTGCTACACTCTCACCGCACACCCTGATTCCACACCTCTGAAATTAAGGTGACGGGAGGCAGCTATGCGTCACCAGCGGGAAATGCTACTCCACATACAGGCTGACACAGCTCCGGCCACACAGGGCCTCGTTCCATGGAGCAGCGGTCACTGGGGACCCGCCAGCTCTCACAAACCAGTGCTGTTAAACACTCCCGCCTTGCCTCATGCCACAGCACTGGTTTCCCAGGTAGCCTGGCCTCTCCGGCAAGTTGAGGCAGACAGCAAACGCAGAATGCTTCAGAGCCCTGTGGACAGGGATCCTTCCCTGGAGACAGCCAGAGGCTTCCCTCTCGCACCCTCGCACCCAAGGCTTCCACCAGGCCTGCTGGCCACTCTTCAAGGGTGATGATCCAGAAAAAGGGGGCTGGATGATCCTGGACCAGTGCTGTCAAAACAAACTCCTACTGCTCCAGGAAGCTGGGTTCACCGTGCAAAAAGCAAAGCTTTTAAAAAAATTGAACCTTTTTTATGGCAGTCTGAAACAGGGCTGCACAATAGTTTTTCAAAGCAGCAATGCATTGAAAACTTCCAAATTGTTCCCAAAATTTAAATGTGGGGAATGACCACAAACAACGTGGACGTGCATCTACTCATGAACAACTGGGGTATCTGGTAACCCGGGGCCAGTGGTCCCACAGAGTGATCAGGGGCACACCACTCCCTGATGCCTCTACCCACTGAGGTGGGGAGACGGGGGCTATCAGCCACTGGGCTGCCACCAGGGTCTCTAATATCCACGTCAGTGACCTTGGCAACACCTGTCTGGTGCCACAAAAGAGGACACAAGACTTGCCCTCTGCCAGGCCAGCTCCCATCACCAGGGACACAGCTTCTGCACTGCACCTTGATGGCAACGCCTACCCCCTCTCGAGGTTTTTCCTGAGCCCTGCCCTCTCAGGGGAGCCACCGTTCACTCGACCTTCTCAATAATTAAACTCAGGATCACCGATAGGAGGAGGGGAACTAGGCAGGCAGGCTTGCTACATCAGCTACCTGCACGTGGTATCGAGCGACAGGCCACGGCCTGGGGTGGGGGCTTCCTGCCTTCTTGCAGAGGAGACAAGTGTCAGCTCCTTCCTGTCTGTGATTTGTGCAGACGGCCAAGGCTGTCTGGGGCTAGATTGAGCCGAGCTTCATAGAACCAACACAAAGGGCTTCCTGTCACCATCCGTGACAGAGAAGCCCCGGGCACCTCAAGTGCCTCCCAGCTCAGGCGTCTGTACTTTGGTTGGGCTCCAATTCAAGCCACAGAAAATCCAAGGCACTTGGGAGCCTTGTCAGCTCTACAGGCGTGGCCAGCAGCACCCACTCACTTCTGACAGGGCACAGGCAGGGGTGGAGGGTACGCCTCCAGGGTCCACAGGTTCTGAGGTCACATCCAAGTCTGGTACTCCACCCTGGTGGGGCTGTGGATGAAGCCCTTCACTGCTTGGAGCCTTGGCCTCCTCCTCTAATCAGGGTGAGACACTGGGCCCCACAGCACATGGTGGAGGGAGGAAGGAATCCATGTGAGCTACTGAGGTTCCTAGAACCCGCAGGTGTTGCTGCAGAGTGAAGCATCTGTCCCCCAGTCCACAGGAGCCCTCATTTCCAGTAAGATCCACAGCAGTAACAGGCATGACAAAGCCAATGACACAGATGATGGGGGGCGGGGGGGCGGTACCCGCAGAAAGCTCCCTGCTCTCAACTCCACTGACGCCTTCACTGAAGATTCTGCTTCCTAAACACAGACTCAGAATGAGCTGGTCTGTGGGGCTGTAATCCTAGACCATCATTACAGGCTTCCCTGTCCTGATACTCGCGACCTCTTCTGTTTTACCTCATCTAGAGGCCAGTTCTCCTTCTCCCCAGAAATCACAGTGTAAGTGGAGCTGAGTTCACCCTCTTCCTGCCACTGCCCACCACCTGGTCATAGAAGCAAAACCATCAGATTGTGGCCGGAGGCTCTAAGTCGGTGGGCTGAGCCCCAGGGCCCAACCCAGGCTGCCCACCTCCAGGTTTCACATCCAGGAGACCCAGAAGGTCAAGGTCCCAAAGAACAATCATGTTACAATGCAGTTTACAAAGGCAGGAGGGACATACCCACCAAAGGAGAGGATCTAAGCATGGGCATCTCCCCTGCTCTAACCGCCCCATCCGATTGCCTGGACCGGGGACCGGTTCAGAGCCCTGGGAAGACAGCTGCATCCCTATCCTGGCCCCAAACCACTGGCCAAGCACACTGGGAAGAAGGTTAAAGCTGAGGGGAGTTCCCCGGTGGCCTAATGGTGAGGATTCCACGCTTTCACTGCCGTGACTTGGGTTCCATCCTTAGTTGGGGAACTAAGATCCCGCAAACTGTGTGACACAGCCAGTAAATAAATAAAAGTATAGCCCGGGGACCTCCAAGTCCACCCCACCCCACAGGCCTCTCGCAGCCTGGGGCTTTTCTGACAGCAGCATCTGCAGCTGATGGGGGGCTGCGAGAGGGCCTCCCGACACACGAAGGCCCAGCCGAGCCTGATCAGACCTTCGCAGAGATAGCCTTCCCTGAGCAGCTCAGCGGCCACCTCCCAGGTGCCAGACGCTTCTGGCACTCTAAGGGAGCTGGTGGCTGGATCATGCTGTCCCGCGATGTCACGCCAGGCTGCGGCAGGGGGAGGGGTCGGCCACTACTGACCTCGTCTGTGTACTGGACGTCATCCACGGCGTACTTCTCCTTGAAGTGCTCCTTGGAGTGGATCCTCAAAAGAAGCACAAGGAAGGCCAGGGTCAGGGTTTGGCCTTGGCTGAGTCCGGGCTGCCTTCCCACCCCCAAGTCTAGGGCCCATTCCTACCCTATCCAGCACTTGGCACCAAGCCAGTCTGCCCAACACAGACTCAGGCAGCGGGTGCAAAGGACACTGGGCCACAAAGAGACCGCTGAACCCCGCCTGCCTCCCACCACCTCTCCCAGCCAACCTCTGCTCTCCCTTCGAGTTTGTGACCTTCGCTGCCTGCAGCAAGTAGCTGCGGACGGCCCTCCCTCCATCCGCCAGGGAGAGTCCATGGGGCAGCCCGCCAGCACAACCTACTCTTTGGGAAGTGAAATAAGCTGCCTCCCAGGCCCCCACGGAGCCTCTTTAAAGGAAAGTTTAAAAATTAAAAATTAACATTTTAAAGAAGTCAGTAACAGTATTGCTCACTGTGATGAGAAACACTCAAGCTTACTCATCATCCCTAAAAAATCAGCTGGTGAGAAGACACAGACCCAGAGCGGAGGTAGCTGAGTCGCCCCTGCCCACCTCATGGTCACATGTGTGCGGACCGCAGTCATGGCTCTGCTGGGCAGGGCTGGTGGGTCCAGCCAGCACCACCCCCACCCCCCAGCCTCTTGGTGGGAAAATGAATCAATGTCACTGCTGGCGACACAGCTCACATCAGGAGCATTAGCCACCCAGGAGAAGGGTATCCAACCCAAGCCTAGCCTCACACACACACACTGCCCTGTGCCATCCCATGCCTGGGCACTGCATCAGCTTGGGGGTTTCGCCCTTCTCCTGCCTGCAATGTGTGGCACTCTAGTCACCAAGTATCAGACCCAAAGGAGGCCTCAGAGGAAGCAGCAGATGGCTTTTAGAGTGTGTTTCCTGGGCTCTCAAGGATGAGCAGACAGGCAGGGAGAGGTGCCAAGGACAGTGTGCCTGG
The DNA here is from genome assembly GCA_006408675.1 of Madoqua kirkii. NCBI lineage: Eukaryota > Metazoa > Chordata > Mammalia > Artiodactyla > Bovidae > Madoqua > Madoqua kirkii. The sequence goes on from SJYC01100277.1 coordinate 36,952, forward strand.
GAGGATAAGGCATGGGGGATAAGGGAGAGAGGGCACTTGGAGACAACCACCTCTGAGAGCAAGCCCCACATACCTCCAAGGTACCAGCATCACTACCCAGAAAACAGACTCCCATCCCCTCTCTGAGTGAGAATTTTCCTTCTATCCAAACAGGCATCCCAGACCAGACTGTGGCCAGGAAACACAGAGCATGATCCAGACAGTGGCCTTGGGGATTAGCAGAAGGGCAGTAACAGCCCCAAGGGGCCAGATGGGCTGGGGAGACAGTGGTCCCTGGTAATGGGCAGCTCCATGTTCCAGAACCCTCTTTGCTTCACTTCCCTTCTGGCTTCTCTCACGTGGGCACCTGGTGTCAAGCTCCTATCAGTAATTAAACTTGCACGATCCAATTGCACCAGCTTCTGTGGTTGAGACAGGACTCAAAGGTAAATAGCCAAAGTCTGGTGCCTCCATTAGCACCGACCATAGCAGCTACGTGGGGCAGGAACAGATGACAAGCACCCCGCGTGGGCCCTGAAGGCCTTGGTTCCAAGGCTTACTGCCAAGAGCTTGCTGACCCTTTGCTACCAAGGGGTCACACTCTTAGCATGCTGACCCTGCAGCCACACAGAAGCACAGGCCAGAAGGGCAAGGGGTAGGACTTGGTGTTATCCCCATGTTCCCGCTGACTGCTGTGACTCCAGCCCCAGCTAAAGACAGACACTCACCATCCTCGGTGGGTCCCCAGTTCACCCGTGGGCCCCCATCACTCCATCTGCTCCAGCTGTGACAGGCATCAAAAGCAACTCCCAAAAGAGTCAGGAAGAGCTACCGGCCTGCTTCCGAGGCCGGCCTCGATGATCCGACAGAGGGGCGTCTCGGCCATTAGCCTGTACACTGACCTTCTCATCTCACCTCTTGTCAGGGACCCTAACCCTCCCAAGCCATCTTGCCAAGGGACACCTCAGGAACCGTGCTCCTGCTGGCCCTGCCCAGGTGTGGGGCTGGCAGCGGTGGGGCAAGGGGGGCGGGTCTTGGCAATCAGGATTCAGCAGAAACCCAGGAGACTTGAGATCTGGGAGCATCTCCATGTATTCAGCCTGATGTCAAGGTCTTAACAGGGAGGATCCGGTGGAGGAGGGCGGAGGAGGGAGTAAAGGAGAGAGAAGCACAAGGCAGCTGTGACCCCATGGGTGGCCCAGGGCTGTGCGCTTGCCTGTCCAGCCCTCACCTACCAGCGATGAGCCACTCCACTTGCCACGGGAGCCAAGGAGCCACGAGGGGCCAGCCAGCCCACGGGAGAGCCAGATGCTGCTGCTCTGATGTCCAGGAGGAAGTGAGCTCAGAAGTCAGCCCCACCAAACGCCCTTTGCCCACCTCAACAAGTCCAGAGTGCACACGGGCCTCAAGGGCCCTGAGTCACCCAGCTAGCCACAGGCCTGGCTTTCAGCAGGAATAACCAACTGCATCTTCTCTGGCACTTAGCATGCCATTTCTTCCTGAAGGACAGGGATAGTTAAGTTTGAGTAGTACTTATTTTTCATGTTTTGGGGCCAATTCTAGTAAAAATCATTTAAATGGCACCGTAAGAGATAAGTGTGCCAGGCGACCATGTCAAGCCAGCCACCAGAGGGATTCATAGGAGAAGGACTGGCACGTCCCCAGGAGCCCTGCAGGAGAGGTCACTGGGCAACTCCATGCCCACTGAGCGCTGGGCTGGCCACGGCCACGCGGAGAGGTGCATGCCGCCCTAACTGCAGTCTGGAGCCCAGCGGGGCAGCTCTGGCCAGATCCCGGCGTATGGGAGCTCCAAGTGGCAGCAACTGGAGCGAGAGACTGGGCCAGCAGGGAAGCCAACCCCAACCCAGAAATTCTCCCTTCAAAAGGAAGGGGCAACCTGAATCTCCCACAACATTGTTAATCAGCTATACCTCAATACAAAACATTTTTGGTATTAAAAAATTAATAAAAAAAATTAAAATTAAAAAAAATTTACAAAAACGGAAGGGGAAGCTCTGGCAGGAAAGAGGAGGCAGGGCCCCCCTCAAAGGGGTTCACATCTTCAGGAAGGAGCCGGTGTCCACAGTCTCGGCCAATGCAGGCCTTCTCCACTGGCAGCTGGGCCCAGCAAGCTACAGGGGAGGCCTCTCCTAGAACTCGGGGTCAGGGCGGGCATGGTGAGTGCCAACAACACCCTGTGTGGGGCCTCCTCTGAGAAGGAAACTTTTAACTAACGCCCATGGGGCAGACACAGTGGAACCCTCTAGAAAATGAAACTACCAAGCACAGGTCTAGCTGGCAAGTTGACCACCTGCACGTGGTTAACGAACCAGTAACAGGGCCGAACTACAGCCGTCAGCATCCGCGTCCAGGGGCTGGACACTGCCTGCAGCTGTTCTCCTCCTGCTCAACGCCCAGCGCCCCGCACCAGCTCCAGAATGAAGCGGGCAACCATGTCGGGGTTTTGTTAGCTTGAGAGAGAAGAGTAGGCCTCTCCAGAGTGCAGGTCACTGATCCTGGGGGCAGGGCGGCCCTTCTCAGAGAGGCTGGTGTCGGGAGCAGAGGTGATGGAGAGGAGCCCAGCTGAGTGTCCCAGCAAAACCCCTCGCCAGGCCTCAGGCTGCCTGGGGTCAGGTTCCTCACGAACCGCCTGGGGTCAGGGCCAACGGAACCCCCTTGGTCCTCCCCCTCTGGGAGGCCTGCACCCGTCATCACTACCCTGAAGACAGGGGAGCCAGGACCAGGCCGCCAGACAGGCTGAGGCAGCCATCATCCTGTGACCCAGCTGTGTGTATGGGGTGGGGGGCAGGGGCTGTGAAAACACCCCACACACCCCACATACGCACCACACACAACCACACAACACACACATACTATGCCGTACCCCACTCCCACACCATCCATGCCCCCACCACACACACACCACCCCACACACATACTACACCACATATTCCCCTTATGCGCCCTGCACACAGACCCACACACATCACACACACCACACACGCTGCAGACACACACACACACCACACACGCTGCAAACACATACACACACCACACACGCTGCAGACACACACACGCCAGAGCACACAGCACACACCACATCAGTTCCCACACCAGGAAGTGCCACATGCAGAGCCTCAGCCCCAGACACAGCTCCCTCCTCCTTACAAGGCCCAGGCCAGGCACACTCTCTCATGTTCAAGCCGGAGGTCTCAGCCAGGGGTGGGAGCAGAACACGGCCAGGCTGCGAGGTCCTAGAAGGGGTCCCTCAACCTGGCCCAGAGTCGCTCATCCTCCATCCGTGCTGAAGCTTCCCCAGGGTGCCAATTTCCCACCTGCTCAGAGGACCCCAGACACCCCGGGGGCCAAAACTGCCATCAGCTGAGCAGAATTCTGACAGAAATGACAGGAAACACTCTCACGTCAAAAAAACCACCGGACTTGTACAAGCAAAAATGCCAAATAAAAACAAAACAGAAGCTACCACATTCCCGTCCCCACAACCGCCCGGGGTGAGGAACAGCCTGAGCCCCCAGCTCCTGCGGGCCTCTCACGTCTTGAAGCCTTGATGATAGGACAGGCTGTTTACACAGGAAGCAGCAAATGTGAAGACGGGGGTGCTGTTTCCCTGGGCGACTTCGGATTGCAGTATCTGCCAGCAGGATTTTCAAAAGCTGTCAGAGAGAGACTCAGAAGGAAGCTGAGGAGCTGAAGGTCAAACGTTCAGGCTGGTGGGTTTTGATCTCAAAGGCCAGGTAATCCTGCCAGCCTCGCTCCCACCCCATTGATCAGGAGTGTCTGATCAGCTCTGCACATCAGATCCAGCCGCTCTCCACTCCAGCCCCAGACAGCCCACCCCTTCCCTGCCCTGTCCCCGACATGCCGCCTTCTCTCCCGAAGGCTTGGGACACGCGGACTAGTAGAAGGTCACACCAGAGCAGACGGAGGGAAAGGCTGGATGGGGTAGGCACGGAGGGGAGCCAGGTCTGCCAGAGACAAGGGGTAGCTCTCTGCTGCGGAGCCAGAATGCCCCTGGCAACCGGCTTGCTCCGTCTGGCCTGCCCAAACCACCTGAAGCCTTCCCGACAGGGAGACGCACCCTGTAGACCCATCTGTACCTTCCAAAATCCGCACCACACAGTCAGTTGCCCTGGCAAAGCAGGGACAGATTAGAGAAGAACTTTTTAACAGCAGCTCTGAAACGCAGCCATGGTCAGAGTGCAGATCATTCCTATATTATTGAAGACGATGCTCTAGGACAGGCAACCGCTAACGGCTGCTCCCTGACCAGTCAGGTCCGGAGTTTTAAACCCTCATGTTGGGACATCCCTGGTGGTCCAGTGCTTAAGACTCGGCACTTCCACTTCAGGGGACAAGGGTTAGGTCCCTAGTCGGGGAACGAGATCCCACATGTCATGCCAAGCAGCCAAAACAAAACCGCCCAAATGCCATTTGGCTGTGGGGAGGCAGGGTGAGACCTGCTCAGCTGTTTGGAGGATCCCCAGGGCAGGAGCCACGCCCTGGAGGATGTCCACCCTACCCCGTGGACAGGCACTCCCTGACTTCTGGCAAGAAGTCCCTGTGTAAGCAGCGTCAGTGCTCAGAAGTGGGGACACCCTCAGAGCCCCGCCACGCCTCCTGATGGAAACTCACCACTGTCCACACCCACATCTCATGGGGCTGCGTCTCTGATGCTGTGGGCGCCTCAGCACACCTGGGGCCAGGAGGCAGGGCCAGGGGGAGGCTGAGAGGATGGGCAGGCCAAGGCCACGGGGGCCGCCCAGGCACAGCGGCCCCGGACATGCAAGGACTGAGGCTACAGCTCTGTGACTACCTCAGGGTACAGGGAGGGCTCTGGGAGAATCTTCTCACCCAGACCAGATCTAACTCTCACCAGGAAACTCCTGCAGTCCCCAGGGCTTTGTGACAAGCCACCCTGACCTGTAGCAGAGCCAAAAACCATGTATCACAAACACAGACTCTGAAGGTCAGGGCTCGGGACAGAGGCCCAGGAGGCCGAGGCTCCAGCGGGTGGAGCTGGCTGGCAGCCGGGCCCTGGGCCCTGCACACAGGCGAGTCTGGGCTCCTCACCACGTGGCAGCTGGGTTCGAGGAGGAGGAGCCTGGTGGAAACTATAGCATAATTTACAGTCTAGCCTCAGAAGTCACAGGCTTCCCTGGTGGCTCAGATGGTAAAGAATCTGCCTGCCATGCAGAAGACGGGTTTAATTCCTCGGTTGGGTAGATCCCCTGGAGAAGGGAATGGCTACCCACTCTAGTACTCTCGCCTGGGAAAACCCATGGACAGAGGAGTCTGGAGGGCTACAGTCCATGGGGTCACGAAAAGTCAGATACCACTGAGCAACTAACACTCACTTCACTCAGAAGTCACCCAGTGACCCAGCCACGTTTATGCACTGAGGCTGTGACCCAGGTCCTGACCGAGTCAGGCAGGAGGGAAACGATTCCAAGTCTCCATAGGGAATCGCCATAAAGACTGTGGACATCACAAGCTGCCTGTCCCCAGCACCCTCACTGCCTCACTCCAGTGTCACACCGCAGAGATCGTTCCACAGTGTAACCACCGCACAGTGGCTAACTGACTGGTGATGCCTCGTGAGGGGCCTCACGGCTATTCCACAGATAAGGCAGCAGAGGCGCCAACAGTGGTCAGACCCGCTTCCCGGAGAAGCCCACTGAGGCTGGGCAGGGCCTGCCCTGGCCCTCTGCACAGATGCCTCGTCATTCAACCAGCCACAGACCCGCCAGCCTACCCGGCAATGAGTGTTGGGATCATGAGGCAGCGAAGGCTGCAATTTGTACATTAGCCCAGAATAAGTACTCTTCTGGCAGAAATGACACACTAGGTAGAGAGCATCTAGCGGAATCCTCTGATCGCCTCAAGCATCCCAGTTAAGTACAGCCTGCGCCTCAGCACCTCGGAGCCGGCAGGAATGGCTCCTGGGAGCAGTGGATGTGGCCAAGGGTCCTGGCGCTGGCAGACACCCCAGATGATGAGTGTGGCAGCCTCTCAGCCTCATCCAGGCCTCTGGCCCCAAGAGCACGACCCTGTCTCCCAGCTGAGCCACCGGAGGCAGGGCCTACATCCTCAGCCCCTCATGGCTTCGCCCAGAGGCCGGCACCTGGGAGGCACGCTGTGACAGCAGGCAGTCTGTAACAGGCCTCAGCGGAGGATCCCAGGCTGCCCTCCCTGACCAGAGCCAACCCCAGCACACCAGGGTGGGGCCACCTCCCATGGACGCTACACAAGAGGGATGGTCCCCCTACCCAGATCCAAGGCCTCAGGCATCTCAACACAGCAGGGAATCCGGAATCTCAGTATTAACAAACAGCACTCCGGCTCTGACACTCCTCCCCATCTAGGGGCACAGGGCTCCGGCCCAGAGCAGGCTGTTAATACGCTTGCCCGCTAACCCTTGCCCCTTGCTAACCCTCCCCCACTGCCACTCACAGCAGGCCCTGCCCCTGCCCCCAGCCAGCCAGCCAGTGGTCAGCAGGCATGCTCACAGCCCCAGACTGCTCCTTACTTTCCCATCCAGGTGGCATGGCTGGGAGGAAGCCTGGGCACGAACAGAGTCGATGTTCCGGTGTCCACATCAATCACGCCGTAGCAGCCTGGCTCAGTGACACCAAACGCCCAGTGAAAGAAGGACTCCTGTGGTGGGAACAAGGACCCAGGTCACCCAGTTGTCAGGACAGAAACTTAAAGCACAAGCAGAGAGGTGGAGGGTCTGACCGAGCGCCTTCCTTCCCATAACCCAGAAAGTCGGCTCGGGCTCACTGGCTCTTGGAATCTGACCTCGGTCTCACACCGCCCTGCACCTCAGCACTGTGCCCCCCTCCAACCAACTGCCGTCTTCTCCTTCCTCCTGGCTGGCTGCTCAGACCCTGCTTCATGCCCATGTCCCAGCCCTACCCGCCACCCCCACCTCCCCTGCCACATCCCTCAGGTCCCAGATGGGACAGGTTAAGACACGGGTGCCCATGAGATCTGGCAACACCCTACTACCCGCATCCCCCTGTCCCTCCCCACCTCTCTGCCACCCCCACTGCCTGCAGGCAGGCAAGGTGCCACCTTGACTTAAGACGCCCAGGCCAGGCATCTGCTCAGAAGCAGATTCCTCCATTTAAGACTTCTTCCTTCCTTCTCCCGCCCCCGGGGCAGCTGATGACTCCAGTGTTTAGCATTAAACACGGAGCTAAAATATCGTTGTAAAGGTATGAAGTGGAGGAGGCGCTCTTCTAAAATTAATCTTGCATAAAACATCAGTAAGGGAGCCAACAGCTGAATTTAGGAGATTGGTTTTTAAACCGCAGACTATGGAAACCTCAAGAAGCATCAGGACGAGGCAGAGAAAACTTATTTAGACCTCCACGTCTCCAGCAACCCGGGGACGACAGGAAGGAAGAGGCAGAGGGAAGCCCTCCAGTAGGAGACACATCCTGTGGAAGATGCTGCGTGCGCCATAGCTCCCAGCAGTGGACCTAGGCCCGTGCCCTGCAGGGTGGACACTGTCCAGCTATGGAGGCCCACCTTGCTGCCTGATCTCCATGCTCAGCTCCCTTCCCATTCCCCTGCCTGCTCCCTGACCTGGATGCTCGACAGCCATGTCCTCTAGGCCTTGCCTGGCCCCAGGGAGTTCCCAGTGTGTCAGACCCCTGCTCTGGGAGACTTGGGAGTCCGCAGATGGGTTCTAATTAATCCCAGCTCCCCCTCTGGCATTTCCCTCTGAGTCTGTTTCCTCATCTGTAAAGTGGGGCCAGCCTAGGGCCCCCTGGGTGAGCCTCTGATGACTGTCCTTGTTCCTATCCCCAGGAACTGAGTGATGCCAGAGGCCCTCACGTCCAGGTTGGCTTTCTACAGCTTGGCCCCCACCGCCATCCCCCAGGGCTCGAGAACCTTGCAGAGCCCTTGGATCACTTCCCAGGGAAGGAAACCAAACCCAAGGCATCAGCACTGGTGAAGCTGGGATGAATGCCGGGGCGCTGGACTCCTGCTAAGACCCTGCTCCCACGCCGCCTCCTCCCAGGACCTCTGCAGCGCCAGTCCGTTCCCCTTGCTGCGGCAAAATTTGGTTGCAGGAACTCAGCCGTCCCCATTAGCACCTCTCCCGGCCCAGGGAAGGCTGCCCAGCATCCAATCCTGTGGATACCATTCCCCGACCTAGAACACCCAACCCCAGCTCCACCAGAATGCATGCTGACCTTCAGGATCCACACCCAATACTGCCACCCCTGTCCCTCCCCACCTCTCTGCCACCCCCACTGCCTGCAGGCAGGCAAGGTGCCACCTTGACTTAAGACGCCCAGGCCAGGCATCTGCTCAGAAGCAGATTCCTCCATTTAAGACTTCTTCCTTCCTTCTCCCGCCCCCGGGGCAGCTGATGACTCCAGTGTTTAGCATTAAACACGGAGCTAAAATATCGTTGTAAAGGTATGAAGTGGAGGAGGCGCTCTTCTAAAATTAATCTTGCATAAAACATCAGTAAGGGAGCCAACAGCTGAATTTAGGAGATTGGTTTTTAAACCGCAGACTATGGAAACCTCAAGAAGCATCAGGACGAGGCAGAGAAAACTTATTTAGACCTCCACGTCTCCAGCAACCCGGGGACGACAGGAAGGAAGAGGCAGAGGGAAGCCCTCCAGTAGGAGACACATCCTGTGGAAGATGCTGCGTGCGCCATAGCTCCCAGCAGTGGACCTAGGCCCGTGCCCTGCAGGGTGGACACTGTCCAGCTATGGAGGCCCACCTTGCTGCCTGATCTCCATGCTCAGCTCCCTTCCCATTCCCCTGCCTGCTCCCTGACCTGGATGCTCGACAGCCATGTCCTCTAGGCCTTGCCTGGCCCCAGGGAGTTCCCAGTGTGTCAGACCCCTGCTCTGGGAGACTTGGGAGTCCGCAGATGGGTTCTAATTAATCCCAGCTCCCCCTCTGGCATTTCCCTCTGAGTCTGTTTCCTCATCTGTAAAGTGGGGCCAGCCTAGGGCCCCCTGGGTGAGCCTCTGATGACTGTCCTTGTTCCTATCCCCAGGAACTGAGTGATGCCAGAGGCCCTCACGTCCAGGTTGGCTTTCTACAGCTTGGCCCCCACCGCCATCCCCCAGGGCTCGAGAACCTTGCAGAGCCCTTGGATCACTTCCCAGGGAAGGAAACCAAACCCAAGGCATCAGCACTGGTGAAGCTGGGATGAATGCGGGGCGCTGGACTCCTGCTAAGACCCTGCTCCCACGCCGCCTCCTCCCAGGACCTCTGCAGCGCCAGTCCGTTCCCCTTGCTGCGGCAAAATTTGGTTGCAGGAACTCAGCCGTCCCCATTAGCACCTCTCCCGGCCCAGGGAAGGCTGCCCAGCATCCAATCCTGTGGATACCATTCCCCGACCTAGAACACCCAACCCCAGCTCCACCAGAATGCATGCTGACCTTCAGGATCCACACCCAATACTGCCTCCTCCAGGAAGCCTTGCCTGCTTGCTTCCCAGGAACATCATCCCTCTGTACTCTGATCTGAGAGAGCTGAGGCTGAGTGGTGACAGCTCTGCCCTCTGGAGTGGGGCCCCCTTGGGGACCTCAGCCTTGGCCTGCCTTCAGAGAACCTCCTCCGAGTCCCTCAGGAGGGCAGAGTTGCCCAGACCCACCAGGCCTGATGCTGGAGGAGGGCAGACGGCCCACAGGAGGCCCAATGCATGCCCAGAGAGGCGGGAAGCTGCCGGCAGGGCTCACCTGGCGGAAGAGCACCCCGGTGTCGGTGCAGTAGCGCTGCGTCTCCTCGCCGCCCTGCAGCACCACCGCGGAGCCCGCCTGCACCGCCGAGTTCTTTCGCAGCCGCTCACACAGGCGCTGCCTATTCAGCGCGAAGAGTGCCAGCGGCACCTTCAGGGTTTCGTTCCCCAGCCAAAATGAGGGTCTGCAGAGACATGAGCAGGCTTGTTAGCACCACCAGGCACGTGTCCTATGCTGGGGCGGCCGCAGGGCCCAGCCTGGCACCGGACCCCCATTAGTATATGGCAGGCTGATCCAAGCTCGACCTGCGTGTGATCCGGAAACAGCTCCTCGCCGGGCTGCCAGTGGACCACAGGGGCTGTCAATCACACCCTCCCCTCCTGGCCCTGAGCTCCAGACAAGTGGGATGAGGGGCAGCTGGGTCTGTTTAACCAGTAGACAGACGAGCCCACAGAAGGCAATGCTATAACAGTGCCCAGACACATCCCCTACCCTCCGTTCCTACCCTCAAGGAGCTTCCCATCCATGTGAGATTTGGCCCAGACGACACTAGATCCCTGCCCACGTGTCTGCAGGCTGCATCTTCTCTGTAGGTCACAGACCCGGCAGCCCGGGCTGTTTCTCACCTGAGCTGGGACACCCTCCTGTCCTTCACACACACACACTCACGCACGCACGCAGCACTCAGCACAGGACACACACACGAGGCACTCAGCACAAGGCACTGAGCCGAACCAGGCCTGTATGTGCCAAATGTCTGAGGGGGAACCATGACAAGATGGACCTGGAAGCTGCAGCCTTTGGGCTGAGGTGTCCCCTCCACCTGGGCATGGCCTGCGCTACCCTCATGTTTCTCCCCAACCCCCTGAGTTGCTCCAGCATCAATTTTCCCCTCTGGGAACCATTCTCAGCATTCAGATGTACAGGAACCTCACCCATCTTTAAAATAAACAAGTAAAAACACACCCCTTGACCCCCACACCCACCAGCATCTACTTCTCTCTCTGTGCAATAAAATCCTATGAAGAGTTGTTCCCCATGTCCTGGCCACCCCAGCGCACTTAGAACCCATGCAGACTTCCTTCCAGCCACAAAAGAACACTCCCACCTGGGACCTTCCTGTTCCCCATAAGGAACACCCTCTCCCAGTGCCAACCAGGTTCATGTTCTCGCTTCATTCAGGCCTCTGCAGAAATACCCCCTCTTCCCCAAAGCTTTTCCAACAACCCCACCCAAACCTATCCAGTGCTCTCTTCCCACCTCTCCAGAGCACGCATCACTGTCTAACAGTATGTGTTTACTTGCTCGTTGTCTCCCCAGGTAAAATATAAGCTCCATGAGGGTGGGGACCGCCTCCTTCCAGGCCCCTAAAACAGTGCTGCATGCATGCTAAGTCACTTCAGTTGTGTCCGACTCCTTGCGACCCCATGGACCATAGCCCACCAAGCTCCTCTGTCCACGGGATTCTCCAGGCAAGAATACTGGAGTAGGGTTGCCATGCCCTCCTCCAGGGGATCTTCACACCCAGGGATCGAGCCCAGGTCTGTTACATCTCCTGCACTGGCAGGTGGGATTTTTATCACTGGCGTCACCTGGGAAGCCCAAAACAGCGCTGTATGAATGACTAAATGGAGGAAGGGCAGTCCCAGTGAGTGGGCTGGCGGCCAGCAAGGTCGGGGCCAGGGGGCAGGAGTTAGGCAGGGGCATGTGACCTGTGTGGAGGGAGGCCCTGCAGGCTCTCTGGCCAGCGGAGGTCCAGGAGGGCAGGGTCAGCCCAGAGAGAGGGGGCGCTGCCTGGGGCTGCAGTGAGAGACGGTGCTCACGGGCGAGGTCCACCTCCGTCTGCTGGAACGGAAGCCCCACGAGCTGAGAGCTGGGTCTGCCCTGGTCCGAGCCGCCCCACATCACGTTCTGTGCTGGGCATGTGGCAAGTGCTTAATAAAGATCTGCTGAGTGAGCACCCATCACAGCTTGGGGCCACCATACAGCTGTGCGAAGCTGCCACATCAGCCCCAGAGGGGAAGGAAGCCCCACCCTTAGACCAGCCTGGCCAGGAAGGGTAGAGAGGTCCTGCCCACCCCAACGTGCTGACGGGACTAGAGCCTCCCTGGGCACGGCCCTCCCTCACCCTCCCGGGAGGGTGGACACAAGGGGCCAGGGCTTCCTCTCAGCCAGGCCACTTGCCTGCCATGCTCAGCACCAGGATGAAAGGAAGGGGTGACGGCTCACAAACAGGCCAGCATCCCAGCTGGCCGAGCCGTCAGGAACTGAAAGTGCAGCTGCCAGCACCCCTGCAGAGTCCCCTGTGCGCCCCCATTCTTTCCCCTCACTCAGCAAAGCCCATGAGGTCGTCTCAGGAAAGAGCCTCGTCTCTCTGGACTCCCCACAGCTCAGAAGGGGCAGCACCGCTGCAGAGACCCCGGCCAAAGCTGCCTAGACCCATGCAGACTCAGCACCAGTGCCTAAAAATGCCCAGCCTCAGCCCCCAGCCTGCAGAGCCCAACCCCCCACCTCCCTCCTTAAACACACCAGGTACCAGTTCCGGGGTGGCACAGTGGTAAAGAATCCGCCTGTGATACAGAAGACGTGAGCTCAGTCCCTGGATTGGGAAGCTCCCCTGGAGAAGGAAATGGCAACCCACTCCTGTATTCTTGCCTGGAAAATCCCAAGGATGGAACAGCCTGGTGGGCTACAGTCCATGGGGTTGCAAAAGAGTCGGACATGACTTAGCAATGGAACAACAACAAAACCAGCTGACACTGCATCCCTGGATCCCTGGAACCTGGAAGGCTCTCAGAAGGGCTAGGCGTCATCTGATCTGGGCTTCCTTGGAGGCTCAAACAGTAAAGAATCCACCCACAATGCGGGAGACCTGGGTTCGATCGCTGGGTTGGGAGGATCCCCCTGGAGAATGGAATGGCTACCCACTCCAGCATTCTGGCCTGGAGAATTCCATGGACAGAGGAGCCTGGAAGGCTACAGTCTGTGGGGTCGAAAAGAGTTGGACGCAACGGAGCGACTTTCACTTCATCTTATCCAGAACTTTCTGAGAGACCTAAACTCCTCAGGGCACCTGGACAGGAGTTTTCTGGCCCAGGGGCCAAGCAATCCAGGTCAAGACAAGAAACTCGACAAGCTACCCTCCCTGGGAGCATGAGCTGCTGCTGCAAAGGAAATTGACAATACTACCTAATCCTGCACAGGCTCAGCCACAACAGAGAAAGGCAGCCTGACCAGAGCCCCCAGGCAGGCTGATGGCTGCAGTTATTTATTACTGCAGGGCACCCCAGAATCCAGGGGTATAGAGACATGCCCTTTGATTTCTCATGGCATAAACCAACCCTGAGAGAGAACGTTGGGCCCAGAGTCATCGCAGGTGGCTTCTCCCTGCAAGTTCAGCAAAAGCAGCACTAATAAAACACCCCCACCTGGTTTCTGCTGGAGCTTTTGCTAACTGGCATCTGGAATTTTAAAGGCAAAAGCCAGGTCATCTCCAAGTCCAAGTGTAAATAAGGCACACTTTACTGCAGGCAGCCAAGGGCAGGGGCAACGCCCAGGGGAGAAGTAGGGGCTGGCAGATAAAGACTCCAGGGTATCAAAGAGACCCACAGAACAAGCTTTAGCCCTCATGGGCCAGCCCACCCCGTCAACAGCCAGAGCCCAGGAAATAGCCAGTGACCTGCCCCCATGGAAGGTGTGACACTGATGCCCAGGAAAACCTCTCCTGTCTCCCAATTCAGTACCGAGCCACCTCTCCTTTCCCTCAATGGCTACCTGCTGGGTTCTCACCCAAAGGATTAATGCACAGAGTTTAGGGACTCCACCTAATTGAAAGGGAAAAAAAAAAGTTATATCTTTATTTTCTCTAACCTCTCAACATTTTCTTCAGTTATTAACATAAGCAAAAACCACAACACTATCAGCAGTGCATGAATCTATCAACAGAAATCAGAAGTATTTTCATGTCACCTTATTGATGTCACCATATCTCAAGATTACCACTTTTACTCATCACTACTTCAACATTAAGGTTAGACCTGCTGCTTTTAATATTTAATGTGTTAATAAAGAAGCATATATTACTATATCACAAATTTGTTTCCGAACATCTTAATAACTGTGTTCCTATATAATTGGTTCTCCTTGTGAAGTGAAGTTGCTCAGTCGTGCCCGACTCTTTGCGACCCCATGGACAGGAGCCTGCACCAAGCTCCTCCATCCATGGTTCAAGGCAAGAGTACTGGAGTGGGTTGCCGTTTCCTTCTCCAGGGAATCTTCCCAATCCAAGGATCGAACCCTGGTCTCTCGCATTGTAGACAGATGCTTTAACCTCCGAGCCACCAGGGATGTCCTCTCTGTAATTTATTTCATCATGTTGTTGTTGTTGTTTAGTCGCTCAGTTGTGTCCGACTCTTTGCAACCCCATGGACTACAGCATGCCAGGCTCTTAGGACGATGGACTTTCCCAGGCAAGAATACTGGAGTAGATTGCCATTTCCTTCTCCAGGGGACCTTCCCGACCCAGGGACTGAACCTGCATCTTCTGTATTGGCGGGAGGATTCTTCCCTGAGCCACCTGGGAATCATGCTGGGAGGGATAAAAAGGTCTCATGCATGCCCATGGGGTCCATAGCATGGATGAGGACAACATCTTTGCCCTGTGACGTGACACCACTTCTGAATGGGGCCATGCTGCTAAGCTCCCAGCAAAAGAGACCAGCCAGGGACTGGCCTAATTCCTCAGTCACAGCCTCCAGCTCAGGCCAGGCACTGAACCCTCTGGCTGACTGACAGCAAGGCCGGCCATCTCACCCTGGCTGAAGGGGCCTCCCAGCAGCGGGCCAGCATCTCCCACCCTGCCTACCCTTCTCCTGAGGAGGGTCAACAGGGCTAAGCACACCCAGGGACCTGTGTGGAGGCAAACCAGGCCTGAGAAAGGGCTGGGAGGGCAAAGGGGCACTCATTGGCCAGTCTGCCTCCCACACACCCACCTCTCACCCCAGCCCCCAAGGTCAGCCCATTGTCTCTTCTCCAAGAGCACAAGGTTCATATCAGGGTGGAGACAGACTCTGATTCAGAATCTAACTCCTCCAGATACTTGCTCTCCAGAAATGCTGACTCCAGTGCGACCTATGAACCCACGACAGCTCACCTGCTGCTCCTCGCTGTGCAAAGCCTTCTGGGCAGCAGCCTCTCCACCCCAAGTATCACTCAGAGTTAAAGATATTCCTTCATCCTGTTCAGAGTTCTGTCCCCACTCCCACCCACGGCTCCCTTCCTCAATTTCTGAGGGCTCCATGGAACGCAGGATGGCATGCTGGACCAATATAGAGAAATCATTAGGTACCATGTCACCCAGAACCAATCACAAGGGCCCTAGAGACACACACTGAAGTAGTCCCTGGGCTTAAGGATGCCAGCAGAGGCAGGAAGGGGCGCAACCCCTCACCTGACCACTATGGGCAGGCATGCAGATGCAGAAAAGCATCCCGCCAGCAGGGAAAAACTGGGATTCTCTGAAGTTCTGAGAAGGAAGCTTTGACTGGAGGTCCAAATCCGGGAGGCGGTGGGGGGAAGGAGGTCAGGAAAGGCTTCTAGGAGGTACCACCTGAACTGAGCCTGCAAGTATGAGAACAAAATGTGAGAGGGTGAGAGCAGTCCAGGGCCAGCCAGTGAGTGGGCAGAGGGAGGAGGTGAAAGGAAAAGGCCATGAGGGGTACCGATAGAGCAGCTCTGGGTACAGCAGAGCAGTTTCACCTCTGTCCATGCAAAGCTTGACTCAAGGAGAAGACACCTTCCACCAAGTGTCATGGGACGGGCGGGGGTTGGAGGTGACTTCACAGCAGACCCTCTGGGGGCTGTGGAACCCTGTCTCAATCTTGAAGTCCTCACCCAGGCTGGTAGGACAAACACGATCAACCCTGAAACACTCCTTAGAGTAGCAGTTCAAGTTTCCAGTTGAACTTGAGATGCTAGCTTAAGGCTTCCACTGCTCCCCAAATCACATGGAGCACAAACGAGCACCTCGGCCTCCTGGCCTCCCCAGGCCCAGGATCTGGGGGGACTCTTGTTTAGTCGCAAAGTCGTGCCCAATTCTTTGAGACACCATGGACTGTAGCCCACCAGGCTCCATTGGATTTCCCAGGTAAGAATACTGGAGTGGGTTGCTATTTCCTTCTCCAGGAGATCTTCCCAATGCAGAGAGCAAATCCACATCTCCTGCACTGGCAAGTGGATTCTTTACCACCACTGAGCCACTAGGGAAGGTCCATGTTCAGGGAGGACTCTATAGGCAACCAAATTCAACTCCTGGGGAGCCTGTGGCTATGACTTGGTGGTGCGGTGCCTCATTATGCCTGACACTCTGATATGCCCTGAGTATGTCTGGGGACCTTGAAGAACTATAATGACAGCAGTAAAGCCATCCTTCAAGGTCCCCAGACATACAAGGACACAGCTTTGCTGGAAACACACTTCCTTCCACCTAAGGAAGTTGCTGGGTTCCAAGTGTCCAGCAGGACAATCAACACCAGCCTGGGGTGGTTCTTGCCAAGGAGGGCTTGTCATGCTCTGGAAGCTACCTCTCAGGTCTCCCTTCCAATTACACACCTCTCCAAGCCCTCTGTCACTCAGTTTTTACTGCACATGGCCCAGAGAATCTGCTTTGCTATAAAGGCCTTCCCTCCAGGATTCAGCCAGCTCTAGGCTCATGCTCATCCAACCACCAGCCTGGCTCACTGTACCTTTGGTAGCACAGCAGACCTCAAACCAGCTTGGAGCCCTGAACCCAAATGTAGCGCCTGGAACTCCCCATGACCACATGGTGGCCCAGATACAGTGGTAATAGAACCACATCTGGGTGGCCCGCACCTACTGCTCACTCTGCTCTTTAAGACAGGGTCACAGGCTGGGTTCAAGGATCTGACCCCTGATTCCGTGACATTCATGTGAGGCTTAGCAAGCAGTTATCTGCCAGAGGGTTGCTCAAGGACTAGCAAAAATGCCATCCGGGGAGCGAAGCCCACCCACATCCTCCCTGAGCTCAGAACCCATGCCGGTCCAAGGCACTCAGTATACACAGGCGGCCTGTGAACGCCTAAGGGCAGGTCCCAGCACGCTTCCTGGAGTACAGCAGGGGCCTATTTCGTGTTTGATTTGCATGTCCTAAGCGCTCCCAACCTCAGGGGCCAACTACGGGGGCCATTTTCTGTCGCCACTCTCCCTACCTTCCAAAGAGAGACACCCATTTAGTCCACCAGTTTCCCCATTCTGATCTCAGTTCTGGCCTAGCCTCTAGGGCAATGCCTTCCCTCTCTCTACCACACCCTCCAGCCTCAGCATCTCCAGGCCCAGGTCTTGCCCTGAACTCACACAGAGCTCATAAGATAGTTATCTAAAAGGCAGATCTGAGCAGATTAAAACCCTTGGAGTGTTCCAGTCCCTTAGGACAAAGTCTAGAAAAGCCAGCTGGGACACTGTGTCCTCCAGGACAGGGACACACTCCATTGTCCCCTGTTCCCAGAACACTCTCAACCTTTGTTCGGAATGTTCCTTCATCTGGACACTCCCCAATGCTTCAGTGGGCCCATCTGCCCACACTTCCTTCCATTAGGATCACTCACCATTCTTCTATTGGGCAGAATTTATGAGGCATGTGTGCACGGCAAATGAGGCCCAGGGGTGAAGGAGACAAAGGCCCTGACCTCACACTCTAAATGGAGAGAAGACAAGAACAGGTTCGTTGGGTTTTTTTTTTTTTTTTTTAAGGTACTACAGTATTTACCAAGTGGTGCTAAGAGTGGGAAAGGTGCTTAGAGAAGGCTTTTCTG
Organism: Madoqua kirkii; assembly: GCA_006408675.1. Classification (NCBI taxonomy): domain Eukaryota; kingdom Metazoa; phylum Chordata; class Mammalia; order Artiodactyla; family Bovidae; genus Madoqua; species Madoqua kirkii. The sequence continues at coordinate 54,500 of SJYC01100277.1, forward strand.
AGGAGGTCCCATCGGAGCGCTGAAGGAAGAGTGGAATTGCCTAGGTAGGGGAGAGGATTCCAAGGCCACCTCAAACGCTGTCTTTTCCCCGGATCCCCAGGTCCCCAGCACCCTGGCAACGCCACCTTCCCATCGGAGTTCTGTGACTGAACGCGAGCGTGGATCCGAGATCCAACTCGGCCGCACAGTGGGGACGCCACACACGCGGGTGGGGCCTGAGCGCCACGGCGGCCCTGCGGGCAATGGGCAGCGGCCAGGGAGGGGACTCGCAGCCAGACGCCCAGCGCTCGGAGGACCGACCCGTGCGAAGAAGCGCGCGGCCCACGGCCACACTGCACGCCCGGCGGGGACGCGGCCTGGCAGCGCGGGGCTCTCAGCCGCTGTCCAGTCGGCAGGCCCAAGGCCCCCGCTCCGCGCCGCCGGCCAAGGGCCAGGGACAGCGGCAGCACTCACCCGGTGGCCGCCGCCATGCTTCCCCAGCTCCAGCGTCACGTGAAGTGCAGCGTCAGCTGAGCCCGACCAGGTCCCATTTCGGGGGGCGGGACTTGATGGGCGGGGCCGGGAGCCCCTGTCCAGTCCCCTTCGGCGAAGCGCTCCCCACGACCCGGAGGGGCGGAGCCCTGGAGGAGGTGGAGAATCTGTCTGGTCGCCCGCCTCTTGCTGCAGGCGACTAGTGCGGCTGGGGTGCGGACAAAGGCCTTTTCAGAATAGAAGCGAACATACCCAAGGCAGTGAATACCTTGATTCTGCCCTTGACCCGACGTCCCAGCCTGCCCAGGGGCAAAGACACCTTGAGAGGGGAGCCTCTGACCCAGTCTAGTAACGGGCAGAGGTGACGGTGGTAGGCTTAAGAAGGAAAATGGCTTGAGCAAAGGCCAGATGGGCGGGGCCGGGAGCCCCGGTCCAGTGCCCTCCGGCGAAGCGCTCCCCACGACCCGGAGGGGCGGAGCCCTGAGGAGGTGGAGAATCTGTCTGGTCGCCCGCCTCCTGCTGCAGGGGACGGGTGCGGCTGGGGTGCGGAGAGAGGCCTTTTCAGAATAGAAGCGAACATACCCAAGGCAGTGAATACCTTGATTCTGCCCTTGACCCGACGTCCCAGCCTGCCCAGGGGCAAAGACACCTTGAGAGGGGAGCCTCTGACCCAGTCTAGTAACGGGCAGAGGTGACGGTGGTAGGCTTAAGAAGGAAAATGGCTTGAGCAAAGGCCAGGGCAATTGAAGTAACCTAAAAGTTCAGTGTCCAGGAGAGAGAGGAAGTGCAGCCTCAGAGGTGAGCAAGGGTCAGATCTTGCACTGCCTTGAAAACGCGGCTAAGAAATTAGATCTGTTGGGACCTTTCTAAGCTCACTCAACTGCAGGGTGAAGAACCTGAAGGCAGGGCGGCCAGTGAGGAGGGCTAGGGAGAAGTGGCCACAGGGAGGGCAGAGTTCAGGATAGAGAATCTACCAGAGGGTCACCCTGCTCCCTTTTGCCCTGCTGTGCACTCTTGTTGGGTGCAGGGTCCTCCAGAGAGTTGAGAAATGGGGCAGGAAGGGGGATGGTAAGTAGATATTCCAAGTGTTGACTAAAAAAGATGTACAGTTGAGAGTTACAAGTTAAAATTTTATTTGCGACAAAATGAGGACTACAGCCCAGGAGGCAGCATCTCAGACAGCTCTAGAGACTGACCCAAAGCAGCAGTGGGGGAAGGTCAGTATATAAGGTTTTGGTGAAGGGGGTCATTCAATACCTTGAAGCAATCATTTTACTAAAGGGTTTTTGTTATTCATGAGGATCTGATGTCACCATGAAGGGACTCAGTGCTTCTCTAAACATGCGAAGATGCAAGGATTGAGATCATAAATCTGTTTCCGAAAACATCCAGCTATCTAAAGACTTATCCCACAAGATCCCCTGGAACATGGGGTGCCTCACTCAAACCTGAGCTTCCTCAGGGGTTGTTGAAGGTCAACAGCTGTGGCAGCACGGGGTTCAGTCTCCATAGAGGAAAATGGCAAATGCCTTTGTCATTCGGTTGGTGACAATGCTCTTGTTAAGTGCCAATTTGTAGTTGATACAAGGCAGCTCCCTACGCTGCTGGTACCTTAGGATAATAGTAACACTAACAGGTATGGAGCATTTACTGTGCCCCAGTGCTTTGCAAATGTCAGTTCACTAAATACTCACAATAGCCCTGTGAGGTGGGCTTTGTCCTTAATGCCATTTTACAGGTGAGGAAACTGAGGCCCAGAGAGATAAGTAACTCACCCAAGTTCACACAGGGGCTGAGCTCATGCAGTAGTGACTTGGGAGTGACTCAGGTGGGAAGGGGTACCCCTTGAGTCCTGGGCTACATAAGGCCGTGCAGATGTGGGTGAACGGGAGGAGGGGCCCAGCACATGCTCACAGCCCCTAGCTACCTCACAGCTGGAAGTAGCTTCTGTTTGAAGACCTGGCATTTGGGGTGCCTCTTGTTTCTTTGTCAGGATGAGGATGTGGGTCACTGTGGCTGAGCTAAGGAACCACCAGGGACTGTGAGACAGAGAAACAGCTGCTGTTTGCCTCCACAAAGCTGGGAAGAGAGCAGCCGCCTAAACAGGCGGAGAGGGCAAGTCAAAGCATAAGCAGGGTGGGTGGCTTGAAGCATGCCCGCTTCAAGTGCCAGTGCCACCCCTGGTTTCCTCATCCGTCAGGTGGGAGCTAATGGTTCTTGCCTCATGGGGCTGCTGTTGGACTTCACAAGCAAACATCCAGGCACCTTCACCTGTGGCACAACTGAAATGGCCAAAGTCATAAGGAGGACAGCGGCTCCTCCAGACAGCCCTCCCCACCGCCCTGACCCAGATAAAGCCAAGGAGACTTGATGGAAGGAGGGGACCCCCATCTTCCTCCCGCTCCCCACTTCCTCCGGGCAGGACCCCAGAGAGGATCTATCTGATCTCTTGCCAGTTTCCAGGGAGTTGAGCAGAGGTACAAGCCCCATGCCCCACTGCCCAGCCCAGTGCCCTGAGAACTTGGACTCCCCCACCCTCTTTTCCATTAAGCAGTTTTCTACCTTCAGCTGGAGAAACTTGATTCTCTAATAAGAGACAGTTTTAAAAAACAACAAAGAGTGAGCAGAATGAGCTTCTCATGCTCTTTTGTGGAAGGAAAACCTGCCCCGGAGCTAATCACCACCCCTCCACCTTTTCTTTTGACAGAAAATATGTCAGAATTAAGCCAGCTGCCAGCTCTGAGTGTTTATTAATGTGAAAAAGAAGTAATTATCCTAAACAGTCACAAAATAATAGGGGGAGGGCACCTACCGACTGAGTGGAGTGTCCTTGTTTGCAGGCAGTGCTGGAGGGGGAGGGCTGCCCCTAATTCCTGCCCACTCGGATCTGTCTGGATAGTGGGCTTGCCCTGCCAGTGAGCCTGGCACAAAGGGCTGCTCGCCACTGCTCACCCCTCCCCATCAGAGGCTCTGGCAGGGCTTCCCCACTCCCACCCCCTCCTTATCAGGGCTCTGGCAGGGGCTCCAAGAGAAGCAGGCCTGGGAATGGGAGAAGATTGCATAGTTACTCATGCAGGGCCGACCCTGAATGCTGCTGAGAGCCAGGAGGCAATTGGGGAAAGATTGATTTTAGAGGGTTGAAGTGAGAGTGTATAAATCAGCGAGGGAGAGTTTCAGCCAGCACTCTCAGGCCTCACGCAGCGTCCCTTCTGAGGTCACAGACCCCTGGCTAAAATAGTCGCCCCTCGTCGTGACCTACAAGTGGCTGAGAGGTGTTTGCTCTCAGCTGGTCTGGTGGCCGGGGCATTGTGACTCTCAAGAAGTGCCCCGCCCTGGCCAGAGCCCACAAAGGAACTTGGTCCCAGGAAACCTTCTCCTTGGAGCTCCCAGGGCTCCCTTTGTCCCTGTGAGAGCTGTCCTACCAGGTTCCCCAGCTCTGCCCACCCTGCTTGACCCAGGTGCCATGCTCCTGCAGCTCCATGGACAGTACTGAGAGCTGGCTGTCTGGAGATGGTGGCCCGGACGTGGCCACCAGCCAGACTCTGACTCAGGGCCTCACAGGGGCATCCCTGGAAGAGCCAGGACCTGGGCACCTTCCATCTTCTACTACATACTGAGGACACTGGTCTGCTGGAAGGCTCTGTGTCACCGCATTGGATGCTGGCTCTATCCCCGCTATCAAGCTGTCCCACAAGCAGATCCTGGAGGTCTAGGAGCAGAGGAGGAAGAGGGGCCCCCAGCATCATCCCCAAGGAGCCCACCATCTGGGAGGGCCTAGAGCAGGGGTGTGTGATGAGTGGGGAGTTACTGAGGGCTTCTCAGCAGAAGAGCAGTGGGGTCCGAGCCCATGTCTGGAGTGGGAGGAGCTGGCAAGGGGCTCTGTGCCAGCTGTATGGGGGCACCAGCCTCAGAGGGTGACACTCCACACAGGGTGGCATGTGATTTTCTGACAATGGAAGATGGGGCTCAGGAAACCAGCAGTAAACAGACTGAACAGAAAGAAGAGAGGGGTGGGTAAAGGGAAGGCGGGGGTGCTATAGTCTAATCCAACCTCTTCCCGAGTAGGGGAGGAAGGCGTGTGATGGAAATGAAATGCCCAGGAGGCCACCTCTCCATCACGGTTCTGGCAGATCCCAGCCCTCAGCCTTTGCAACATCAGCAGCAGCAGCAGCAGCTGCCATAGCTCTCCGACTCCTGGGGCCAGCCTGGCCGGCTGCCTCCTCCAGGCCACGCCACTACTGTCACCACCACCCCTTAGCCCCCAGAGGAGCCCCCACGCCACCTCACACTCCTCTTGCCCTCACTGGCCCCACCCGGTCCACCTGGGTATCCATCTTCCTGCAGAAAAGAGGCGGGCAGCAGCCCCAGGGGCCTTCCCTAGGAAGCCCCGTCACCGGCTCAGATGAAGTGGTCCCCTCTGAGTGCTCTGCCAGGGTCTACGAGGCAATTCAAGATGAGAAATGGAACGGTGCCTTCAGAAAGGCAAATCATTCCAACAGCACCTTAAAAACAGTGGAGGAAACAAGCTGTGCGTGTGTGTGTGTGTGTGTGTGTGTGTGTATGTGTGTGTACGTGCGTGTGTGAAATGGGGGATATATTGTTTTTCACTGTTTGGAAGACTGTTTTCTCATCTTGAAATCACAAGCTGTTTTCTTCCAGAGAGACTTATAAATACATCCAATTATCAACATTCGATATAGGAAATAAACTTCTGAAATGGTTTTCTTTCGCGCACAAGGAATGGGCTGGCCAGGTTGTGCAGGTGATAATTACTTTTATTTCTTAGGAGTCGTATTGGTGCCTAGTGGCTGGTCTCTCCGCCTTTTATTGCTTTCACCTTTATTGCATTTGCCATGTTGCGCGAGGCTATTCATTGGTGTAACTTTATTTACCACATTTCAAAATCTTGATAAAATGAACAAAATTCAGAAGTAGGAGTGTTGCGTCCCAGCACAGGGAAATTGGTTTCTGTGGCTTGTGGCCTGGAGAGAAATCTCCTGGGGGGATGGGTTCTCCCTCTACCCAGCTGCGAGCTACTGAACCCTCTCTGACATTCACAACTGCTTGTCTCATGGGTTACTGTCAGAGAGTTGCTTTCAGCCCTTCATGAAATCACCCGTAGACCAGGTCCCCAGCAGCCACCCAGCCTGGCCGTGTCACCTGCAAGACTGGAGGGACCTGTGACTGCTCACTCTCCTGACCTCACCCGTCTACCCTTCCTCCTCAGTGCCTTGTCTACGCCCGTCCCTCCCACCTTTCCCTTCTGCCAGCCCCTTCCCACTCCGCTCGTGACTGCCAAGTCTCCCAGGCTGGCCGGCTGCCTGCCTCTTCCCAGGCTCTTCCCCTTTTAAGCTCCATACTCATCAGGGTTCTTGGTAGGCAAGAGTCCCTGAGTCTGGCCAACCTCAAGTAGAGGAGGATGTGTCAGGGGGATGTCAGGAAACAATATGGAGGAGAGTCAGGTTCAGGAAATAGAAGGGGACCAGGTAGGCTGGTAGCTATGGGCACAGCCAGGCCACACCACACACTGCCGCCCCAAACTGTTGCCACTAGCCCTCTTCTTGGACATCAGCCTGGACTGTCACAGCATCCTGGCTTTACTCTCTGCAAACCAAAGCTCTTGGAAGGCAATGTGGCCGCTGATCGAGCCCGAGACTCATGCCCACACTAGCCATCTCGTTCCTCTGGATTTCTGTGATGGGGAGGGAAGGGTTGAGTGCCTGGCATCTCACTGAGTCCCATTCTCCAGGTGATGGTTAAGATGCTGGGAGATGCACCTAAGTCCCTGCGACACACAGCACTGCAGGTCCCGATGGGCCAGCAACTGCCCCCGAATAGTACGTTGAAAAGTTCAGCTTGGACAGACTACTCCTGAATGTTGCAGTTTAAAAGTCTAGAAGGCAGCAATTTTCATTTCAATACAACAGTGAGTTTCTTGTTTCATGCGTTTTTTTTTGTTTTTTTTTGTTTTTTTCAGTTTACATGAGAGGATACATCATTTTTTCATTTCAACTCTAAAGGCCTTAGCTGGTCCTGCCTCTGTAACATTGCCAAGCAAATATCCCCAAGCATGAACAGCCCATTAGAAATCATGCAGTGAAGAAAGAAAAAAAAGTACATGTGGACTTCAAAATCAGAAGCCTGGGTCCCCTGACTTTCCCATTTTGAGACAAAAGGTGCTTTTGTTTAACGAGGCAGTTCCAAAGGGCAGAGGAGGACATGGACTCTGGGGCCCTTGGGGGACTATCTGTTGTGCTGTGCTTAGTTGCTAAGTCATGTCCAGCTCTTTGTGACCCCATAGATTGTAGCCTGACAGGCTCCTCTGTCCATGGGGATTCTCCAGGCAGGAATACTGGAGTGGGGTGCCATGCCCTCCTTCAGAGAATCTTCCTAACCCAGGGATCGAATCCAGGTCTCCCGCATTTTAGGCAAATTCTTTACCATCTGAGCCACTAAGGAAGCCCATGAATACTGGTGTGGGTAGCATATCCCTTCTCCAGGGTATCTTCCCAACCCAGGAACCAAACCGGGGTCTCCTGCATTGCAGGCAGATTCTTTACCAGCTGAGCTACCAGGGAAGTCCAGAATAGTTTGCTGCTGCTGCTGCTAAGTCGCTTCAGTCGTGTCTGACTCTGTGCGACCCCATAGACGGTAGCCCACCAGACTCCCCGTCCCTGAGATTCTCCAGGCAAGAACACTGGAGTGGGTTTAGCACTATACAAATGTGGTGGGGGTCACTTATGATGTTTATTATGGTGCTTATTATCCAAAGCATATATAGAGAGATTGGGAATGTGGATGCAGACGTCTAGGTTCCATTCCTGGCTTCCTTAAACTTGACTCACTGTGTGGCACTGGGCAAGTTACCCAACCTCTCTGAGCCTCAATTTCCTCCTCAATAAACTGTGGGTGATGGGTCTTAGCTCAGAAGATTGTTGAAGAGATTAGTTGGGTGATGCTGTGAGACACTCAGCACAGTCCCCAACTCAGAATGGCTGTCGTTCTTATTTCAGTGGTCATGTGAGAAGTAGGGGCAACAGGAAAGCACCGGGACCCTGATCCTTAAGGCATGAAGGTGGACGAGCTGCCCTAGGAGGTCACTCTCAGCCCTGCCCACCTACAGAGCAACTGTGACACAAATGGCTGAGTCCATATCTGCAAGCCAAGGTGGTAAGCGCTTATCCCCTTCCAGAGGACTGGCTGGGTCCTGGGGCTGCCTGGCCATGGTGAGCCAATCCTGCTCCCTGTCCATGAGCTGGCAGCCCAGACAAACACAGAGATGCTTAAGAGATGCAGGGAAATAGATGAGCAAGGAAGGCTGCAGAGAGGGCCTCCCTGGCTGGACCTAGGGGTTTTGGTCCTGTCTGTAAAGCCAGCAGGGCTCTGCCTGTAGGCATGGATTTGCATGTAGGTAAGAGGGGCTGCAAGGAGGTTTGTGAGAGGGGTTAGGAACACACAGTAGATTGCAAAATCAGTCTCAAATTCTCCTTGCTGTGTCCTCGTCCTTGCTTAGTGATGCTTAGCCCCTCCCATCCAGAAGCAGAGTCTATTTCACCAGCCCTTGAATCTGGAGTGGCCATGTGACTTACTTTGGATAATAAGACATCTGCAAAAGCCAGGGCCTCAGAAAGGGCTCACTCACTGGAGCCAAATCCTCTTACCACTCTTGGGAGCCCTGCCACTGGGTGACAATGCCCTGGTCAGCCTACCAGAATGTAAGATGCCCATTGGACAGCCTGCTGACCAGCAGACTCACAGGCGAGGCTGGCTTGGATTATCAGCTCCTGGCCAACTGAGAACTGATTGTAGACCCATGAATGAGTCCAACAGAAACCTGCTGAGCCGGCCCCTGAATCCAGAATCTAACTGGTTGTTTGGAGCCTTTTCACTGGGTGGTTTGTTGTACTCGGTTATCACACAGGGCAGAAGAAGGGGAGCCTGGGACTCCCATCCCAGGGGGAGGCTGGGAACAGCTGCTGGAGGGGCTGTTTCCACACAGAGCTCTGGGAAGTGCAGGGTCCCAGCAGTATCCACTGTGGGGCCCTGGGGAGAAAGTGTGACCATCACCTCAGCCCTACCTGGAGCATAGTCTGGCTGCAGGGACCTTAGCACCCAGAAGTGGTCGCCACACCACGTGGTTGCACCCCCACATGGCTCTGTTGCTGCCTGAGGCAGGCTGGGCAGTGGTGGTGCAGACAGGGGGATGCTGGTGGGGCTTCCTGGGCAACCGGCTTAAAGCGTAGGAAGTAGGAGGTCTCTGAGTTTCTGTAAGACTCTCTCTGAGCCCCCAGAAATGCCTAAAAGAGACTTTTAAGGGGGCTGGAGGGCTCCTGTCATAGATGGCACTGGAACCAATTAAATCCAAATGATTAAGTTGATGGAGCCTCTTGTAAGCCAAAAACCAGTGAGCCCGGCCTGGGAACTTGGCCAGCACTGTCATACCCCAAAGCAAGGCCAGTGTGGGGCGCATATAGCTTGGGGTTGAGCTGGGTAGTCTGGAGGGGTATCTAAGAGGTGACAGCAGGGAGTTCACCCCTAGGTTAGCCTTGCTCACGTGTGCATGCAAAGTTGCTTCAGTCATGTCTGACTCTTTGGAACCCTATGGACTGTACCCTGAAACCCACCAGGCTCCTCTGTCCATGGGATTCTCTAGACAAGAGTATGAAGTATGTTGCTGTGCCCTTCTCCAGGGGATCTTACTAACCCAGGGATCGAACCCATGTCTCTTATGTCTCTTGCACTGGCAGGCGGATTCATTACCACTGGCGCACCTGAGAAGCCCCAGGCTACTGTTGCTCAGACAGACCCAAACCTTAGGGAGGCCGGGCACAGGACATGAGATGAGCTCTGCTCTTTCCAAAGCAAAGCACCTTCTCATGTGGATGAAAACCAGCCTCCTGCTGCAGGGACGCCTGCCTGTGTCCAAGGCTTGGACAGTCCAAGCTGAACACTTGCCCCACTTCTAAGTGCTGGCCATTCTATCCAGAGTATCAGTGGAAAAGATTAACAGAGGGACTTCCATGGTGGTCTAGTGGCTAAGACTCTGCACTCTCAATGCAAGGGGCCCTGGGTTCAATCCCTGATCAGAGAACTAGATCCCACATGCCACAACTAAGATCTCAAGTGCCTCAACTAAGACCAGGCACAGCCAAAAAACCAAGTAAAATTAATAATAATAATAATAATAATAATAAAAGACTAACAGATACCCAAGATGTTGCTTCCACTGTGTTCACAGTCTCAGACGGTGTTGCTTCAGTCGTATCTGACTCTGTGCGACCCCATAGATGGCAACCCACCAGGCTCCCTCGTCCCTGGGATTCTCCAGGCAAGAACACTGGAGTGGGTTGCCATTTCCTTCTCCAATGCACAAAAGTGAAAAGTGAAAGTGAAGTCACTCAGTCGTGTCTGACTCTTAGAAACCCCATGGACTGCAGCCTACCAGGCTCCTCCGTCCATGGGATTTTCCAGGCAAGAGTACTGGAGTGGGGTGCCATTGCCTTCTCCACAGACGGTGCATAGCCAATGCCAAATTCACCAGCAGCTTCAGGAGCCGGCAGGGGTCTCACTCGCTTCCTCATCCTGCCTGAATGTTCTGTTCAAACTGTCTTTGGGAAAATTACAATTTTATTTCCAGAGCTTGGAGATCAATATTTAGGGCTTGAGGGAGAACTTACTGAAAATCATCTCACAGTGGAAATGCTGGAGGCAGGAGCTCCTGCGCATGCGCCCCCTTCCAGACCACGAATCTACCCAGAGGGCCGGCTGCCCGCCCAGCCTTGGGCCTCTTCCAGCTTCCTCCCAGGGAGACTGGGCAGTGACCAGGGCAGCAGGGCTGGTCAGGGGTGGGCAGCCAGGCCTTCTTTAAGGGGGCCTGAGAGGAAAAATGATCTAGCATCTACCCAGGACACCACCTCTGCTTGGAGGAGAAAGTGAACATGTTAATTGCTCAGTCATGTCCGACTCTGTGATGCCATACTCAAGTGCCTCAACTAAGACCAGGCACAGCCAAAAAACCAAGTAAAATTAATAATAATAATAATAATAATAATAAAAGACTAACAGATACCCAAGATGTTGCTTCCACTGTGTTCACAGTCTCAGACGGTGTTGCTTCAGTCGTATCTGACTCTGTGCGACCCCATAGATGGCAACCCACCAGGCTCCCTCGTCCCTGGGATTCTCCAGGCAAGAACACTGGAGTGGGTTGCCATTTCCTTCTCCAATGCACAAAAGTGAAAAGTGAAAGTGAAGTCACTCAGTCGTGTCTGACTCTTAGAAACCCCATGGACTGCAGCCTACCAGGCTCCTCCGTCCATGGGATTTTCCAGGCAAGAGTACTGGAGTGGGGTGCCATTGCCTTCTCCACAGACGGTGCATAGCCAATGCCAAATTCACCAGCAGCTTCAGGAGCCGGCAGGGGTCTCACTCGCTTCCTCATCCTGCCTGAATGTTCTGTTCAAACTGTCTTTGGGAAAATTACAATTTTATTTCCAGAGCTTGGAGATCAATATTTAGGGCTTGAGGGAGAACTTACTGAAAATCATCTCACAGTGGAAATGCTGGAGGCAGGAGCTCCTGCGCATGCGCCCCCTCCCAGACCACGAATCTACCCAGAGGGCCGGCTGCCCGCCCAGCCTTGGGCCTCTTCCAGCTTCCTCCCAGGGAGACTGGGCAGTGACCAGGGCAGCAGGGCTGGTCAGGGGTGGGCAGCCAGGCCTTCTTTAAGGGGGCCTGAGAGGAAAAATGATCTAGCATCTACCCAGGACACCACCTCTGCTTGGAGGAGAAAGTGAACATGTTAATTGCTCAGTCATGTCCGACTCTGTGATGCCATGGACTATAGCCATAAGGCTCCTCTGTCCATGGACTTCTCCAGGCAAGAACACTGGAGTGGGTATTTCCTTCTCCAGGGAATCTTCCCAACCCAAGGTTTGAATCCCGGTCTCCTGCATTGCAGGTGAATTCTTTACCACTTGAGCCATCAGGGAGGCCCAAACTGGGCTGAGAAGAGCTCCCAGAATCTTTGCAGGTGCTGCTTGAACCCGTCTGTGCCAACAGCAGACTCTGACCCTTCTATCACTAAGGGCACTAGCCGTGTGACGACCAAGACAACCCCCTTCTAAAGGGGTCCAAGTCCCCTGGGGAAGGCCCGCCCAGCACAGGACAGGCTCCAAGCTCTCTCACTGTGATTGTTGGGGGCGGTGAAGGGTGGGGTAGACATGCAGCCCACCCCTCAGAGATCTGGACTTGGTGGGCTGAGGTGTGGCCCAGGCACGTGGACTTGTAATCAGCTCTCCAATCACTGGTGGCTTGTGGCCAACTTGGGGCTTATTGTGTGGATGGAGCCCAAGGCGGCTCAGCCTCTCTTGTGCCCTCAGGTCACATGCACTCCGATGCCGGGCCTGTTCACTGCCTCTCCAGGGATGAGGCACGGGCACTGGGCATCGGTCCTGAGCTCTTCACCTCCATCATCCACACATTTACTTCCTCCCTTCCCCTCGGTGAGGGCTCTTTCATGCCCCACTTTCCCGTGAGACCCCTCCTCCAGCCCTCCCCATAGCCCAATCAGAAAAGCATGCTGAACTGGCCAAGGGACTCTTGGTGCCCATGGACCCCCTGTTCCTGTTGCCTAAAGAACCTGTAACCCAGCAAGTGTTCTAAGGCTGTGGGAAAATAAACTGGCACACCTACCTTGGTGCTGTGTGCTGTGCTTAGTCAGTCAGTCCTGTTGATTCTTTAAGACCCCATGGACTATAGCATGCCAGACTCTTTTATCCATGGGAATTCTCCAGGTAAAAATACTGGAGTTGGTTGCCATGTCCTCCTCCAGGGGATGTTTCCAACCCAGGGATCGAACTCGGGTCTCCTGCATTGCAGGCGGACATTCTTTACCAGCTGAGCTACCAGGGAAACCCCTTGCAAATAGCTATAACTTGCCCCCCTCCAAATTTAAAACAAAGCCTTCTGGGCTTCCCTGATGGCTCAGTGGTAAAGAATCTCCCTGCATTCAGGAGACACAGGTTCGATCCTTAATCCAGGAAGACCCCACATGCCGTGGAGCACAACTGCTGAGCCTGTGCTCCAGAGCTCGGGAACTGCAACTGTTGAGGCCTGCATGCCCCAGAGCCCGCGCTCCGCGCCTGGAGGAGTCACCGCAGCGGGGAGCCCATGGACCGTAACCAAGAGCAGCCCCCAGGCTCTGCGACACAGGAAAAGACCACGCAGCCACAAAGACTCAGCACAGTCAAAAATAAACAAACAAAATTTTAAAAATAAATAAAACAAAGCCTTTTGACCTATAGTCACAATTCTCATTATCTACCCTAAAGAAATTCTGCCTCATAAAAGGGAGAAGCCACAAGCCAGCAGCTCACTGGAGGATCCTTTTGGATAGCGAAAAACTGAAAGCCGCCTGGCACGTTCATCCACACGTGAACCCTCTTCCGCTCTCACGTTTGAGACGCATTAAGAGAAACGTCCTAGATCTACAGGTATCGACTTGGAAAAATCTCAACAGCATTTTGTTGAGTGAAAAGTTGGAGAACAGTGCATCCTGTGTTTTATCATTATGTTTACAAGCCTGTAAAGCAATAGACAGTTCTATGAATTCACTGCGGACATCTGTTTATGTTGTAAAAGTGTTTGAGAAATCTGGAGCAAGATACACCGGTGCTGTCTTCAGGGAAGGCAGAAGGGGCTGTGAGGCAACCTGGAGGGGCTGTGCCTCTCTCCAATGGCCGAATTTTTTTTTGAGGAGAATGTATTGAGGCATCGGTGTCGTTAAAAAGTACTAGGGATTTCCCTGGAGATCCATTGGTTAAGACTTTGCCTTTCAATACAGGGAGTCCAGGTTTTGATCCCTGGTTGGGGAGCTGGGATCCCACATACTTCGCAGCCAGAAAGCCAAAACATAAAACAGAAGCAATATTGTCACAAATTCAATAAAAGCTTTCAAAAAAAAGGGTGCACATTAAAAAGATAAATAAAATCACTTTAAAAAAGAAAATCTCTGTCTTAGTTGTACTCTGTGGAGCTCCTTTGAAAACTGGGGAGCTTGTTTTTAGGTGGGGCCACAGGTTCTGCTGGAGCTGCCCCCAACATCCTCTGCAGCTCCTAGCCTTATCCAACCCCACCTCCCAGTTCCTGGGGCCCCAGTCGCACAGCCAGACTCTGGGAGGGGAGGCTGGTGGTTGGTTTGTGTTTTGCAGGAAGAGGTCTGGTTATTAATATTATTGATGAGGATCACAGACAGCACTCCAGCGCAGTGCCAGAGGACAGCTGGAAAGTTGGGGCCATTGGACAGGGGGACGACTCTGGCTCACGGGAGCCCAGACCCTATATGACCAGCCTCATGTCTCCACCTGCCAACATCCCAACTCCCATCCTTACTCCGCAGCTCTGCTTCTCCCCACTCCTGAACCCTGTTTCCCAGCTTGCCAGCCCTAGAGCCCTGAGCCCTGACCCCCACCTCCACATACCCACCATGGCCTGATCCACAGACCCCCAACACCTGCTCCCCAGGCCCTCCTCCCCTTCCCTGACCCATCTCCCCACCCTCCTGACCTACTGGCTCTTCCCAGAGCAGCAATCCCCCTGTTGTCCTTCCTATGCCCCAGGTGAGAAAAGGGAGCCAGTCCATCCTCGATGGGGTGACTACCAGGGAGGAAAATGTGGTGTTTCAGGCTTTAACTAATGAGGAAAGGACTATTTCTCCTCTCCCTCCCCAGGATTTGCAAGACAGTGCTCAGTCCCCTCCCCCCTTCTGATTTCGGTCTCCTGTGTGGTTTCCATGGATTCAGAGATTGCTCCCAGCACCTGAGCCCACAGTGAGCGGGAGGGAAGTGAGGGAAGTGGCCCAGTCCCTGGAGGGTGGGGGTTTGGAGCTGCTCCACAGGCCCCCTCTGCCGGCCCCCCTCTTCTTCCCAGAGACCTCAGAGGTTGGAGGGGCACCGGGCTTCCAGAGGGCTTTCTGGGGACTCCCTGGGAACCTGACACATTTCATCCTCCTGGGTGGCCCCAGGGGGAAACATGCTCCATCCTGATCGATCTCAAAGCCAGCTCACCCTCAGCCAGCAAATGCCAGCAGTGACCACAATAAGAGGGGAAACCATCCAAACTGCTGGTAAAGGTCACGCTGTTGGTGAGAAGAGCAGGATAGTTTAGGGAAGGGGCCAAAGACACCGCTCGCTGTTCAGTCTCTGTTCTGTTGGACCCAGGGGACCAGGCAAGAGTTCGCTTGGGTCCTGTGTGTCTAGGGTTTTAGTGCTACTGCTGAATCCAGGCCACTGGAGAGAGGGTGAGAAAGGTCCACAGTGGGGAGCCACTGACTGTCATCCACCAGAGAGTGTCCATCCTGCCCAGTTTAGCCCCTTCCAGAACCGGCAGAGCATTCTCCACCCCTCCCCGACACTCCAGGGCCCCTGGGCACTGTCACTGGGGCTGCCCTGTCCCCCTACACCCTTTCAAGGGCTGCTGGGTGTGCAGGCCCCAAGCACAGCCTGGCCACTGTCCCGTCCAGGGTGCAGCTCAGGCAGAAAAAGTTCACAGAGGCTGCAGGAGCGCTGCCGGCAGAGCCAGAGCAGGCAGCTGGGCAGGCTGGGAAGGGAGCAGCCCCCAGGGCAGCTGGCCATGGGTTCCTCTCCAGCCCAGGTCCCAGGAGGTCCTGAGAGCACCCTCACACCCTCCCAAGGACATCCTTTCAGCATACACTTGCTTAAGTCCAGTCTTATTGTTTATATCCGGGAGTTCTGCCCAACACAAAGTTTGCCAGTGGGTGGGTGGTCTTCAGTGGGAAGGCAGATTCTTGGGGACCATCTGTGATCTTAGGGACTGCTACTCCATGAGGCCCAGTGGTCCTCTTTCCTGGCTTCCCTGGGATCTCCCAGACAGCC
Source organism: Madoqua kirkii (assembly GCA_006408675.1). Lineage (NCBI taxonomy): Eukaryota > Metazoa > Chordata > Mammalia > Artiodactyla > Bovidae > Madoqua > Madoqua kirkii. The sequence continues at coordinate 69,865 of SJYC01100277.1, forward strand.
TTTAAAAGCTGCTGGTGCCTGCACTTCACTACTCAACAAGTGAATCAGAATTTCCAGGGATGGAGGCAGAACATTTGGGATTTTTGAAAATCTTGTTTGGTTCTCCTGGCACTCAGGATCAAGGAAACTTCAAAACAGTCTTCCCCAGCACTGTTGGCAGGGACAGTGGGGTCCCACAAGAGGGAAGGCAAGGGTGGTCCCCAGGCAGGACTTCTGTCTCCCAACCAACTTCATACCAGTTGTCCACTGACTCCCCACCCATCCACTCTGCTTCTGTCTCCTGAAGGCTGCCCATGGGCCCTGCTCTCTCACCCTCTCTGTCCCTCTGCCAGTCATTGCAAATTCTGTCTCCATCTTCACATTCAGCTTGGATGACTTAGGAAGCTGTTCATCTGAAACCTTAAAATGGAGTGCCCACCTCTGACCCAGCAACTCATTCCTGGGTGTTCGGCCAGCAGAAACATGAGCATCTGTCAATTGGCAGACCTAGGCAAGACTGCTCATAGCTGCCCTGTCCAGAAAAGCCCCAAACTAGGACTACCAAACACTCATCAGCGGTGGCTTGGCTAAATAGAGTGATACTCTCATGCAGTGGAATCTGTGCCACGGGGAGGACGAATCTCAGAAACATGATGGTGAGCGAGATCAGCCTGACAGAAGAGCATGTGCTATGTGATTCTCTGGCTGCTTTTCCATGACAACGGCAGAACTGAGTCACTGCAACAGAGCGCGCAGAGACTGCAAGCCTAAAATATTGATTCTTTGGCCCTTTTCAGAAAAAGTTTGCCAACTCGTGGTCTGCAAGATAGGGGGAATGGAAAAGAACAGGGAGAGAAGCCAGAGTTTTCAGTAGACGCACTCTTTTATATCACTTTGGGTTTTGCACTTTTTTTTTTTTTTTTGAGGCCAAAATGGAGTCACTTATGCTAAGCTCCAACATCCACAAACTAAGACAATGCCTAACCTAATTGCAGTTTCAGCCTCTCCCAGGATGGTGACCTGTGACCAGTCAATCTGGAATTACTTGGCCAGCACTCCTGAGACTGGGGTCCCCGCCCCAACAGGAAGGTGACCTTGCCTAGAAATAACTCACCCTTCGCTAGAATAACTTCCCTGCCTGCCTCCTTCTGTTTATAAAAGTCTTCCATTTTGTGCAGCTCCTGGGAGCTCCTTTTTATCTGCTGGATGGGATGCTGCCTGGTCCATGTTTCGTTGAATTAAGCCAATTACATCTCTAAATTTACTTGGTAGAATTTTTCTTTTCTCAGAGAACTTAGGGAGGAATGTGTTACCTGTTCATAAGAAAATAAAAACAAAATCAGCAGAAAAGAAAAAAGTTAAAAAGGGCACTGGAAAACTCATTAAATTGTTGGAAGTCAAAATCATGGTAACCTGTGGCCAGTAGTGCCTAGAGAGACTTCTGAGGCTACAGAGGTTTTGGACTCATCTGGGTGGTTCCGGAGGCATAGTCATTTTGTGAAATTGCACAGAGCTGCACACTTAGGAAGTGTTCATTTTTCAGTCTGTACATGACACTTGAATGAAAGTTTGCTATAATTAATCAGGCTGCCCTGAAAGAGGACATGAAGATGAGGGGAAACCTTGCATTCCCTCTTCCTAAGGCAGGGAAGGAGAAGAAACCTAAACTCTGAAGTTCCTGTTTTAAAGCCAGCATTTACGTCCTGCTGGAAACCTCTTCCTGTGAGCCCCCAAAACTGCCTTCTTCCCTGACACCTGAGCTGCCTGGAGCTCCAAGTAGAGGGCAAGCCTCAGCCTGGGGACTAGGAGAAGGAGACAGGAGGAGAGTCAGCCCAACCCGGTCCAGCCCAGGCTCTTTGTCCCTCCAGATCCACTGGGCATCTTTAAGCCTCATCCTACCCGGCTTCTTGGCGTCTTAAGGAGCTGGGGATGCTCCCTCCTTCCTGAAACTCTCTCTTGCTTTGTCTCCCCGCTGCCCACCTTCTCCTGATTTCCTTCTGCCTCTCTTTGGTCCTTCTCCAACTGCTGAGACTCAAGCCATTCCTCAAAAAATGAAACCCCCCAGGATGCTATTGCAGGTCCTCCATCTCTAACTGCTGCCCACGTGCTGGCAACTGCGGCAGCTTCATCTCAGGTCAGACTCCCTTTGGCTCTATTTCTGTATCTCCCAGCAGCACCATTCAGGTATGCAGGACAAATAGCCTCACACAGTCACTCCTTGATGGCCCCTCTGCCTCAGAAGTCTCTCTATCTTAGTAGCCATGCAGTTAGCTGTCCACAAGGAAATCTGGCGTCACTTTGATCCTGAGTGACCTCAGCCTGCAGCAGCTTGAAGTAGGGCTTCAGTTCCTGGCCAGAGACTGAGGTCAGGTTTCAGTGGTGAGAGCACCACTGAACACCAATGGTCAGTAACAAGACTCTGGCCCTGCAGTTTGCAGAGAAAGAATTCCCACAAAGACGGAGAGTAGTGAAACAAGTAAAGTATTTATTAGAAGGAAAAAAGAGCACAATACATGTAGACAGACACATGGACAGACTCAGAAGGAGAGTCTCTGAACTGCACGCTTGTGGTAGTTTGAATTCCTTTTATGGGGCATTCCTTCCAGGTCTCCTGGGGCCAATCATTTTGATCTGCCTGGTTCAAGGTCTATATTTGGTATATCTCGAGATCCTCCCATGTGTGAGTACGCAGCTCTTAGCCAAGATGGATTCTACCGAAGAGGGCTATGGGTGGAGCGTCCTCACTCCTCTTCTGACTTCCAAGGAGCCTTTCTGCACATGTATAGTCAGAGCGGTCCCCTGACTTTGAGAATGAGAAATAGTGATCTTCTATCTGGGCAGGGCACAATCTCCTCTCTCAATTGTCCTGCTGTTGATATTTTAGAGTTTTGGTCCTCAGGGAAGGCATCTCCAATCGCTTTACTCTGGGCAGAGGTGGGAGAAGGGGCATCTACTCCTGCCTCAACCTCACCTTCACAGGCACATCCCATATCACCAAATGCTGCCAGTTCTCCTCCAAGTACCACTGGAACCCCTCCCTGCTCCCACGCCCACTGTCCTGGACCAGGCTGCCTCTTCTCTCCCTAGGTCATTGCCAGAACCTTCAACAAGACTCTCCCAGCTTCTGCCCAGGGATCCTCTAAATAAAAGAGGTCTGATCTCGTCCCTCTCAGCTGCTCACAGCTTTTCAGGGGGGCACATTCCCCTTAGGATAAATCAGTCAAGTCTCAAGCAGGGCTACGTCTTAGCATCACCTAGAGAAGCTTTAATGATACTCTATCTGGCCCCAACATGGGGACCCCAGATGTTGGTACTACTCCACCTGCCCACTGTGGTCACCCCAGGTCCCATATTTCAAGGTCCCTGCTCACCTCTCCTAATTCCACATTCCTGAATCACTGGCTGCTCTGCTTCCAAGTCTCATACATCAGATATATTGCTCCCCAGCCACTTTCCCTGCCGGCTCTGCCTTCACCATCTTCAGGTCCAGTCTGGACTTTCCTTCTTTCCCTGACAGCTCTGCCCCCTGTCTGCTCAGATGTCCTTCCTTCTAACTCACCCCACTCTCTCCAGAGGTCTATTGACTTGTCTTCCCTCCATGCTGAGAAAATGGGGCTCGCATCTGCCTCTATCTCCTTGACAAAGACTCTCTCTTTGACCAAACTCAGCCTACTCTGAGCCCTCATCCACCTTGGTCTGTAAGGAATGCGACCTCTTAGCACAATTTCATGCACTTCCCACACCAATGGGAGAGGATGAAAAAAACCAGCTCAAAGCTGTATCCCTGGAACAGCCCAGCCCCTCCTCAAGTTCCTGCCTGGGAAAGCTCAAGACTGACAAATAAATTTACTGCCTGTACCAGTTGATGGTAAAGATGGGACCCATGTCGCCATAAGCTGACTTCCATAAGCTCCAATGAGCAAACCCAGGGGCCTAATCACTCTGACTAGCTCCTGCCTGTTTTTTGCAGTTTTTCCTTCCCTGACTCTTTCCCAGCCCCTACCAGTTCCTCTTTCCTACTCCTGCATGCGTGCATACCTGCATGCTAAGTTGCTTTTGTAGTGTCCGATTCTTTGCAATGCTATGGACAGTAGCCCACAGCCTCCTTGGTCCGTGGGATTCTCTGGACAGGAATACTGGAGTGGGTTGCCATGCCCTCCTCCAGGGAATCTTCCTGACACAGGGATCTAACTCTCATCTCTTACATCTCTCACATTGGTTGGCAGGTTCTTTACCACTAGCCTCACCTGGGAAGCCCTCCCTACCCTTTCATCCTTCCTCTAAAATGCCCTGTGGCCTCTACATGGAGGACTCAAGCTCAGTTTTACAGTGGAGTCCCTTTCTCCTACTGCAGTGGTTCCTGAAGATCTGGCTTGACTGCCTTTATCTACTGTCTGGCTTTGCATTTCTTGGACAACCTCTAGAACTCATGCTTGAGTGGAAGGCAGGCAGGGTGTGAGTGAGCTCATCCCCACCTCTACCAGAATGAAGTTCCTGCCCTTGACCAAGCCCACCCAGGAGTAGCTGGGCTGGCTGAGACCCTGCCTCAGCTCGACTCCCCAGATGCATTGACTTTCTAGCTCTGCTGTGTCATATTACCTTCCTAGGTCATATCACCACACACTGGGTAGCTTAGAACAACGGAAATTTATTCTTTCGTGGTTTGGAAGCTAGAAGTTTGAAATTGAGCTGTCTGCAGGGCTGGTTCCTTCCATAGTATCTGAGAGGGGATGGTTCCCTGCCTCTCTCCTAGCTGGAAGGCCTCCCTTGGTTTTAAGTGGTCTTCTCCCTCAGGCTCTGTGTCTTCTCTTTTTCTGCCCTCCTTCACTGGGTTTATGATCTCATCTTGAGATCCTTAACAACATCCACAAAGATCTTTATTCCAAATCAGGTCACATTCCAAGATTCCAGGTGGACATATCTCTGGAGGAACCACCACTCAACCCACTACCTCTGGGCTCAGCAGGCACCCACCCTTTTCCTTGGCACTCATGCTGGCATCTCCAGGATGATAAGACAGATCACAGGGAAGAGGGCCATCCAGGAGTGTGGAAGGAACCTGAGATCTCCCTTCCAATTCTGGCTGACACACCCTCCTTGTCTTTGTCAACTCCTCCCAAAGACAAGCACTCAGCTCAGGGTCAGGAGGCCTGGATTCAAGGCCTGGCTCTGCCCCTCAACTTGTTGTGTGATCTCTGGCTAGCAAGTCCCCTCTCTGGGCAGAGACAAAGTTCCAGCCCCTCCTGTAGCCTGGGTTCTGGGACTATAGCATCTCCTGTTCACATCTCAGAGAGCCTGGCATCCTGCACAGACCCCAGCCTAGGAAGGTATTGAATGAGCGGCCCCGTGTGCTTGGGGGTGGTACATGCCTGAACTGAGCATGCAGCAGGTTTTGTGAAGTCCCTGAGCTTCCTGAATCATGGTGTCCACATGGTGGCTGTGTGTAAACAGTTTCTCCCAGCATCAGCTGAGCTCCCTGCAGACAGTGAAGGCTGACACACGGTGACCAGGTGCAGAGCAGGATGCAGTCCGCCAGGCACCAGGAGTTCAGTTTCTCTGGTAGCAAGGGTGGGGCTGTGAGCCCTCATAGCTGGGCCTCCTGAAAAGGCACACATGGGAGATGCTGTCCACATCAGTACATCAGGGCGTTTGCCTTCAAAGGAGCCTGTAGGCAGCAGGGACCCAGGAGGGAACAGAAGATTCATCCCTGGCATTTGCTTTGACCCCAGCCCAATCCTAAAGTGTGCAGAGAGAATGAGAGAGTACACACCCATCCACCACATCCCTACATGAGATAGGCAGCCTTTCCTTATGGAGGTGACATTCCCCCAATACTCCATCAGTGGCTCTTGCTGGAGGACTCAGGATACGGTACACAGCTAGGACCAGAGGTGTGTGGCCATGCACATGCAGTGGCTAAGGCAGGGGGGCAAGGAGAGGACCAGTATTTCTCAGTTGCATCTCACTTCAGTTTCCTGATATCTTGATGAAATAGGTACCATTATTATCCCCATTTTATAGATGAAGAAACTGAGGCTCAGATAAGCTAAGCAACTTGCCCAGTCACACAGTTCTTAAGCAAATAGAAAGTGAAAGTGTTAGTAACTCAGTCGTGTCCAACTCTTTGAGACACCATGGATGGCTGCCCGCCCTCCAGGCTCCTCTGTCCAAGGGATTTTCCAAGCAAGAATGTTGGAGTGGGTTGCCATGCTGTCCTTCAGAGAATCTTCCCGACCCAGGGATCTAACCTGGAGATAGGGCAGGACTCAAACCTGGTGGGTCTGACCTCAGAGTCATTCTACGACCCTACCCTCACCTCTGAGGCCAAGCCTGGGGCCCAGAGTGAGCCAAGAATGGAATAATGAAGACACCACACTGGCTCATCAACCACACCAAAATCTCTACCATCATATTCTCCAAATAATGGAGTCACAGGACTGGAAAAGGTCAGTTTTCATTCCAATCCCAAAGAAAGACAATGCCAAAGAATGCTCAAACTACCGCACAATTGCACTCATCTCACACACTAGTAAAGTAATACTCAAAATTCTCCAAGCCAGGCTTCAGCAATACGTGAACCATGAACTTCCAGATGTTCAAGCTGGTTTTAGAAAAAGCAGAGGAACCAGAGATCAAATTGTCAACATCCGCTGGATCATGGAAAAAGCAACAGAGTTCCACAAAAACATCAATTTCTGCTTTATTGACTATGCCAAAGCTTTTGACTATGTGGATTACAATAGACTGTGGAAAATTCTGAAAGAGATGGGAATACCAAACCACCTGACCTGCCTCTTGAGAAGTCTGTATGCAGGTCAGGAAGTAACAGTTAGAACTGGACATGGAACAACAGACTGGTTCCAAATAGGAAAAGGAGTACGTCAAGGCTGTATACTGTCACCCTGTTTATTTAACTTATATGCAGAGTACATCATGAGAAACGCTGGGCTGGAGGAAGCACAAGCTGGAATCAAGATTTCCAGGAGAAATATCAATAATCTCAATATGCAGATGACACCACCCTTATGGCAGAAAGTGAAGAAGAACTAAAAAGCCTCTTGATGAAAGTGAAAGAGGAGAGTGAAAAAGTTGGCTTAAAGCTCAACATTCAGAAAACTAAGATCATGGCCTCCGGTACCGTCACTTCATGGCAACTAGATAGGGAAACAGTGGAAACAATGGCTGACTTTATTTTTCTGGGCTCCAAAATTACTGATGGTCATTGCAGCCATGAAATTAAAAGATGTTTACTCCTTGGAAGAAAAGTTATGACCAACCTAGACAGCATATTGAAAAGCAGAGACATTACTTTGCCAGCAAAGGTTTATCTAGTCAAGGCTATGGTTTTTCCAGTGATTATGTATGGATGTGAGAGTTGGACTATAGAGAAAGCTGAGCACCAAAGAATTGATGCTTTTGAACTCTGGTATTGGAGAAGACTCTTGAGAGTCCCTTGGACTGCCAAGAGATCCAACCAGTCCATCCTCAAGGAGATCAGTCCTAGGTGTTCATTGGAAGGACTGATGTTGAGGCTGAATCTCCAGTACTTTGGCCACCTCATGTGAAGAACTGATTCATTTGAAGAAACCCTGATGCTGGGAAAGATTGAAAGCAGGAGGAGAAGGGGATGACAGAGGATGGCATCACTGACTCAATGGACATGGGTTTGGGTGGACTCCAGGAGTTGGTGATGAACAGGGAAGCCTGGCGCGCTGTGATTCATGGGGTTGCAAAGAGTCAGACACAACTGAGCGACTGAACTGAACTTAACTGAACCACAGCTGTGTTAGGAATGTGGGCTTAAAAGGGATATTTTTCTGTTTTCCAAATGTTTGTTAGTATGCTTATATTATCTTTATAGGGTAATCATCATTCAGAAGAGCTGGCGCAGAGGACAAGCCAACCAGTCACAGATTGTCTAGGCCCTGAAAAGTTATACACCAGCACTGTGTTTCTCTGCTTTCAGGCAGAACTGTTTTTAAACTACATCTCATATCATCCCCTTAGTTTCTTGCACTTCCATAAGCCTGCTCTTCACCGATACTATCTGCTCTGTTGTTCACAGCTGTCTCAAAGATTCAATTGATAAGCTCCGTTTAGATTCATAGCTTGAATAAGCACTCTCTAGATCAACTTGTAAGCTTCCGAAGAGCTCTGCCACGTCTGTCGGCTCTTGTGTTCTTCCCACAGTGCCCAGTACAGTACTGAACAGTTACTAAGTGCTCAAATATTGTTGTATGAAAAAAGGAACTGACTGACTTGCACAACTGGGAAGTCCAAGGGGTACCCTTCTTCAGGTATAGCAGGATCTAGAGGTTCTAGCAATCTCATCAGGTGTCTACCCTCCCTCTTTTGGCTCTGCTTCCTTGTGTTATCAGTTTCATTCTCAGGCATGCTGACTCTCTTTGGCAGCCAACATAGCCAGAGGTGATTTCAAAATCATTCCCACATCCCAGCTTCCAACAACAGAGAAAGCCTCATCCCATGAAGTCTTGGGGAAGACTCTGGTTGGCTGACTTGGGTCACATGCCCATCACTGAGCCAATCAGAGTGGCCTAGGGAATGAGGTATTCTCATTGGTCAGGTCTAGGTCCATCCCCTCAAGCCAGGGCTAGGAATCAGCCTCACCCCACTCCAAAGCCCATCAAGGACAGGCTCTCTCATCAGAAGAGGATGCAGAAGGACCCATGCTGAGCAAACTTCTAGAAACCAATGCTGCCCCAATCCCTAGAATGTCTCGACCCGGACTCTGGAATTTTCCCCCTCTAACCTACACTTCACTGAGTTAGACAAGGCTGTGGTCCTAGTGTGATTAGATTGACTAGTTTTCTGTGAGTATGGATTCAGTGTGTCTGCCCTCTGATGCCCTCTTGCAACACCTACCATCCTATTTGGGTTTCTCTTACCTTGGGCGTGGGGTATCTCTTCACAGCTGCTCCAGCAAAGCACAGCCGCTGCTCCTTACCTTGGACGAGGGGTATCTCCTTACTGCCTCCATTCCTGACCTTCAGTGTTGGATAGCTCCTCTAGGCTCTCCTGCGCCTGCACAGCCAAAGAATGCTCAAACTACTGCACAATTGCACTCATCTCACATGCTAGTAAAGTAATACTCAAAATTCTCCAAGCCAGGCTTCAGCAATACGTGAACCATGAACTCCTTGATGTTCAAGCTGGTCTTAGAAAAGGCAGAGGAACCAGACATCAAATTGCCAACATCCGCTGGATCATCGAAAAAGAAAGAGAGTTCCAGAAAAACATCTACTTCTGCTTTATTGACTATGCCAAAGCCTTTGACTGTGTGGATCACAATAAACTGGAAAATTCTGAAAGAGATGGGAATACTAAACCACCTGACCTGCCTCTTGAGAAGTCTGTATGCAGGTCAGAATGCATAAGTATCTAAATTCTTATTCAAGTCTTAAATAATCTAGACCTGATGACCAGTTATTATTACTGACTTAATTTTTATATTTCTTCTTATGGGTCTTCAAAGTTAATTCCTGCATTTCTTGAGTCTCCAGTCTTTTTTCTCTCTTGAATAATGTTTTCAGTATAGGAAAAATATTAGAAGTGTTTGTTCACATAATTGACTGACATTTTGACTGAGGACCCCTTTGAATAGATCATCTATGTTTAGATTTAACTCATGCATTTATTGAAACTGAGATGTATGGTGTGAAATTTAACTTAGCATATGTGTTAAAACAGATTGTTGTCAGTCTTAAAATTCCACATTAAAAATTCTGGAAAGAATGAGATTTCTAATTCTAGAAAGAAAATGTAGACACATTTTTCTTTATTCTCCCACTATGCACAAAGAAAAGCATCCAAACCCTGCACAATATATATAAAGTAAACACAAGAAGATTCTAAAACATAAAGATTAATTATATTTTAAATATTTTGTTCATGGGTATAAGGAGACTCAAGAAAAAAAAATAGTAATGGGTTCCCTGGGGTTTCTTTTCTACTTCACATGCCTCAAACTTGGAGGAGAAGAAACTGATAGCCAGGAAATCTAACAAATATACCAAAACATCCCTCCCCCACTAAAGCCTACTCCTTCTAGCTAAAGAATCAGTAAAGAGCCACCCTAGCAAAAACAAACGAAAACCATAACTTTTAGACATAGCAATCTACTCTACTCCATTCAAACACAGAAGAAACAAATGTGCCTTTTATCCCACAATAAAAAAGGTTGAGTAACCTAGATAGCATATTCAAAAGCAAAGACATTACTTTGCCGACTAAAGTCCATCTAGTCAAGGCTATGGTTTTTCCTGTGGTCATGTATGGATGTGAGAGTTGGACTGTGAAGAAGGCTGAGCACCGAAGAACTGATGCTTTTGAACTGTGGTGTTGGAGAAGACTCTTGAGAGTCCCTTGGACTGCAAGGAGATCCAACAAATCCATTTTGAAGAAGATCAGCCCTGGGATTGTTTTGGAAGGAATGATGCTAAAGCTGAAACTCCTGTGTTTTTGCCACCTGATGTGAAGAGTTGATTCATTGGAAAAGACTCTGATGCTGGGAGGGATTAGGGGCAGGAGGAAAAGGGGACGGCAGAGGATGAGATGACTAGACGGCATCACTGAGTCGATGGACGGGAGTCTGAGTGAACTCCGGGAGTTGGTGATGGACAGGACGGCCTGGTGTGCTGTGATTCACGGGGTCACAAAGAGTCAGACACGACTGAGGACTGAATTGAACTGAACTGAAAGACCCTAAACACTAACACTGGTCAGGCTGTGGAAAGTTATTTCAACACATTTGCTGGAGAGGTGTCAGAAAAGGCCAAGTAGATTGCTGGCTTCCATCCTTATTGGGTAGAAAACATTACCAAACAATTTAAGAAGAATCAATATTAATTCTGCACATTCTCTTCCAGTGTATTAGTTGCTCAGTCATGTCTGATTCTTTGTGATCCCATAGACTGGAACCTGCCAGGTTCCTCCATCCATGTAATTCTCCAGGTAAGAATACTGGAATGGGTAGCCATTCCCTTCTTTAGGTGATTGTCCTGACTCAGAGATTAAACCCAGGTCTCCTGCATTGCAGGCAGGTTCTTTACCATCTGAGACACCAGGGGGAGGAAAACTCAACTTATTTAAAGAGGCTAGGGTTACCAGGATAACAAAATCAGATCAAGACAGCACAAAAACCAAACCAAACAAAACATACATATTATTAACCTCCATGAAGGGAGTCACAAAAATTCTTCACTTACTTTTAACAAACAAAATTAGCAATATATAAAATGAAGTATATATCATAAACAAGTGGGCTTTATCCTGGAATAAATCAATCAATGCAACACAAAATCTTAATAGGTTAAAGAAGAAAAATCACATGATTGTATCAACAGATTAAAAATAAATGGACTCAATTCAACACCAATTAATCATGAAACTGTCAGGAAAGTAGGACCAGAGGGAGACTTTCTAAACTTTGTAAAGAGTACCTATCATCAATCTATAGCCAACATCTCAAATATTGATGATAGACTGAGAGCTTTCTCTGTGAGTTTGAAATAAGGCAAGGAATAAGGATTCTCACTCTCATTCTTACTCAATATACTACTGAAATTTCTACCAGTGCAATAAGGCAAAGTGAGAAATAAAAGGCATAAGTGCAGGGGGCTATATTAAGTATTTTGCAATAATCTATCTGCTTCCCTGGTGGCTCAGAGGTTAAAGCATCTGCCTGCAATGTGGGAGACCTTGGTTGCATCCCTGGGTCGGGAAGATCCCCTGAAGAAAGAAATGGCAACCCACTCCAGTATTCTTGCCTGGAGAATCCCATGGACCAAAAAGCCTTGTGGGCTACAGTCAATGGGGTCGCAAAGAGTCGGACACGACTGAGCGACTTAACTTTCGCTTTCATAATGGAAAAGAATCTGAAAAAGAATCCCAAATAATTTAGAAAAAAAGAAATATTTCTGCAGTTACTAGTTGAGTTCAGAACAGTGGTGGAATACAAACTCCACATATGAGAATAGACTATACTCCTACATAGTAGAAATAAACCTATGAACAAACTATTTAAACTATAATATCATTTACAATAACTCAAAAATGTGAACACTTTGGTGTAAATATATCACAGCATGTTGTGTCTAGCTCTTTTTGAATTCTTATGGACTGTGTAGCCTGCAAGACTTCTGTCCCTGTGATTACCCAGGTAAGAATATTGGAGTAGGTTGCCATTTCCTTCTCCTCCAGGGGACATTCCCAATGCAGGGACTGAGCTCATATCTACTGCATTGACAATCAGATTCTTTACCACTGAGCCACCAGGAAAGCCCATGTACATAATTTCTGTGCTGAAAAGTATAAAATACAGATGAAAATAATCAATAAATATCTACATAAATGGAAATATATATTATCCTAATTGATACATAAATTTGATACAGTTTCCATCAAAATTTCAACATAATTTATACAGATAATGATATAATCATTCTAAAATCAATATGAATGGGAAAAGAGACTAGAATACTTAAAGTAAATTTTAGGAAAAAAATAGAATAAATTGGGAGGGATCAGTCTACCTCTTTTCAAGTCATGCTTAACCTTTCATATAGTTCATTATGTACAACGAACAAGAATTTTGGTGTTGATGTGGTATATAAACATAGATAAGTGGAACACAACAGAAAATCAACAAATAGATTCATATAAATATATACAACTGATCTCTGATACAGTTGTAAAAACAATTCAATAGAGGGACTGCTTTTGGAACAAACGGACATTTATTAACTCAAGTTGACTATATACTAAATGCAGAATGTAAAGCTACAAAGCTTTTACAAAAAAAAAAAAAAAGTAGAAAACTCTTCAGAATTTAATGCTAGACAGAGACTTCTTAGAATTGACACCATGGTATAGTTCATAATAGGAAAACTGAACAAATAGACTTTATCAAAATTAAAGATTTTTGCTCTATGAAGTGTTAATCAGCTCTGTCCAGCTCTTTGCAACCCTATGGACTTTAGCCCCACGCTCTGTGAAAGACCCTGTAAAAAGATAAAAAGAAACTACAGATTGGAGTAAAATATTTTCTATATAACTTAAAAATCAATTAGTATAGAGATTATATAAACCATTCCCAAAACACTACAATAAAAATTAAAAATCCAACTAGGAAAAAAATAAAAGACAAAAAGAAACATTTAAGCAAAGAGAATATATAGATAACAAATGAAAACATGAAAAGATATTAAACATCACTAGTCTAATATTAGAGAAATGGAAGTTAAAACCACAATGAATATAACTGAACACTTACCAGAAAAGTTAAAGTAAAACAAAACAAAACAAACAAAAGATAAAAACATCAACAAATTCAAGTGCAGGCAAAGGTGCAGAACTAGACCACTTATTTCAGGTGGGAATGTAAATGGTCTACTAACTCTGTAAAACAGCTTGGCAATTTCTTAAACTAAACTAAACTGAACATGCAACTAACATGTTTCAGCACTTGTAGCCTTGAGCATTTATCCTAGAGAAATTAAAATTTATGTACCTAGCAGCCTTATTTATTACAGTCCCAAACTAGAAACAACACAGATACCTTCGATAGGTGAATTACAGTGCATTCAAAACCACAGAATTCGTGTTTTTGTTCAGTCACCTAGTCATGTCCGACTCTTTGAAACCACATGGACCGCAGCACTTCAAGCCTCCCTGTCCCTCATCATCTCCTGGGGTTTGCCCAAGTTCATGTTCATTGCATCAAATATACCGTCCATCCATCTCATTCTGTCATCCTCTTCTCCTTCTGCCTTCAATCTTTCCCAGAACTAGGGACTTTTCCAATAAGTCATCTGTTTGCATCAGTTGACCAAAATATTGGAGCTTCAGCTTCAGCATCAGTCCTTCCAGTGAATATTCAGTGTTGATCTCCCTTAAGATTGACTGGTTTGATCTCTTTGCTGTCCAAAGGACTTTCAAGGATCACTTCTTTGTTTTGGTGAAAGGGCTTGCATAGCTCAATGAAACTATGAGCCATGCCTTGCAGAGTCACCCAAAATGAATGGGTCATAGCAGAGAGTTCTGACAAAACATTGTCCACTGGAGTGGAGAATGGCAAACCACTCTAGTAAACTTCCTGTGAGAACCTCATGAACTGTATATATATATATATATATATATATATATATATATATATAAAAAAGAAAGCTAGCCACCAAAATGAATGGGTCATAGCAGAGAGTTCTGACAAAACATTGTCCACTGGAGTGGAGAATGGCAAACCACTCTAGTAAACTTCCTGTGAGAACCTCATGAACTGTATATATATATATATATATATATATATATATATATATATAAAACAGAATAACTAGCCAGTGATAAAAAAGGAAAGAATTATAGTTATATATTACAACCTAGACCAATCTGCAGAGAATTATGATGGGTGAAATAAAGCTAGCTCTTAAAAGTTACATATAGTGTGTTTCTATTTATATAGTATTCTTAAATTGTCAAGATTATAGAAATGGAGAACAAACTAATAGTTAGCAAAGATAGAGGTGGGAGTAGTGGTGGATGAGAAGTAGGTGGGCTATAAAAGGACAAAAATGAGGGAAACTTGCAATGATGGAATTATTTTGTATATTGACTATAATAGTATCCTGATTGTGATATTTTACTATATTTTTTCAGAATGTTTCCATTTATAGATACCAGGTAAAGGGCATAGAACTTCCCTTTGTTATTTTTTACTACTGCCTTTGAAGCTACAGTTATCTCAAAATTCTGATTTGGAAATGTTTAAGTTTTAAAAAGACACTTATACTACTTTTCTTGGTGAAGAATGAACTATTTTCAAGACTCAAGTTAAATATTGGTCTTCTTTACCAAGCTCTCTCTCTCTGATTAGCCATCAGTAATACTGACAATGTTTCCTTTCTGAATCACGTTAACTTCCTTTCGTTGACATGCCCAGACTTGCCTTAAATCTTTAAAGAAAACAGGGAGAAATAGAATTCCAGAGTATGTAAGTAAGGTTAGGTAAACATTTTCTTATTTGGTAGGAAATGGCAACCCACTCCAGTATTCTTGCCTGGAAAATCCCATGGACTGCGGAGCCTGGTATGCTGCAGTCCATGCGGTCGCAGAGTTGGACACGACTGAGCGACTTCACTTCACTTCAGACCTTGAGTGCTGACATGGCACCCTTAACAGCTAGTATAACACAAAGTCTGAGAACACACTGTTATGGCCACTTCCGTGACAGCAAGTATCTCTTTTCACACAATGGCTCTTACCACTTCACTCAAGGCTTACCTGCAGGAGCAAATGGCAAGGAACTTGAAAGGAGAGCCATGTCAATCACTCGTATTTATTGAAAACCCTTTGTGCTTCTCTAGTTTGCAGATTTAATTACATAACAAAGTAGACTTCACTCAGTCAGTGGTCTTGGTGCTTTTTTTCTCTTCTGTCTTAGTGCTATTTATTTCTATTAAGATTTAGCAGTGGTAGTGGACAGAGGAGTCTGGTAGGCTGCAGTCCACTGGGGTTGCACAGAGTCGGACACGACTAAAGCGACTTAGCAGCAGCAGCAGCAGCAGCAGCAGCAGTGCTTTTTAAAATGCACCATGCCATTTTTATCTAGCCTACCTCACTTACGTGTACTTCATCTCAACACCAACATATTGCTATTGCTTTTAGTTTTGAAATGTATATTCATATTTGCTGTTATACTACAGTGTCAATTCCCAGACAACAAAGACTGATATATTTCATCAAACATGGGACATATCTTAAAAGTACCTATGTGTTTTGGAGATTTGGGATAACTGGTTTTTGCCCTATAAGGATTGTGATTTTATTTCCTGCATTGTGAATATTTTAAGAATGAATTACCTTTCTTTATTTTTCCTCAGATGCTTTGTGTAAATAAAATATATATATATACACACATACATGTATATATTGCATATACATATACATATGCACACATATATAAAATAGGGTATTATACTCTTTTTACTTGGCATTTTTTACTTAACAATATTTTTACATAAAATACTTATTTTATGAATAAAATTTTCCTCCTATTTGTTAAGATTACAGAATATTGTAATTTTTTCAGCAATTCTCCTATAAACAGGTATTTGGTTTGTTTCCAATGTTTTGTAACTATAAGCAATATTGTAGTAAATTATGTGCATACACATTTTTGTATTGCTGCATATATACAACTTCAGGGTAAATTACTAAAAGTGGGGTGTCAGAGTTGAAAGTTAAAGGTACACATATTTTGTTAGAATTTTCAAATTTCTTTCTGAAATAATTTACCAGTTTTGCATGACTATCAGCAATAATGAGAGTCTCTTTATCCCCAGATCCTTGCCAAATGAATGTGTTGGCATACTTCAAAATGTTTGCCAATCTCTTCAGGGAGATGTGACATCTCACTGTATTATACATTTGTCTTCTCTAACTGGGAGTGATACTGAATATGTTTCAATATGTTTAAGGGACATTTAAACATATTTTTTGCCAAATTTTAAATGAGGTTTTTAGTCATTTTCACTCTGTATAATACATATTCATAGTGAACATATGTAATATGCATATATGCACGTATATATTCACATACTTATTGTGTACATGTATGTAAATTTGTGTATATATTGAAAATAAGTTTATCTCAGTTTGTTGTTGGTGTTTATGCATTTAAAATTAAGTTTTGGATTGCATATTTTTTTAAACTTTTATGTAATCGACTTTATCCAAGTGTTTAGCTGCATAGTTAGAGCATTTTCCCATATATCAGAATTATAGAGGAATTTATTTATGTTGTCTTCTAATACTGTATTGTTTCACTTTTTTACCTTTATATTCTTTATCCATTTAGAGTTGATTCTATTCCTGTGTATGTGTATTGTTCATTTCTTTCATTTTTCTCAACAACAACAACAACAAAAAGAAAACTTTGATTTGAAAAACATTAAAAAAAATCTATAGTCACAGTTCCCAAGGAAATAACTCAATATAATAGATCTGAAGAGTCAAAGCTATGTTTTTTACTAGTATTCATGTATGGATGTTGAGAGTTGGCTGAGCACTGAAGAACTGATACTTTTGAAATATAGTGCTGGAGAAGACTTTTGAGAGTCCCTTAGACAGCAAGGAGATCAAACTAGTCAATCCTAAAGGAAATCAACCCTGAATATTCACTGGAAGAATTGATGATGAAGTTGAAACTACAATAATTTGGCCACCTGATGTGAACAGCCAATTCACTGGAAAAGATTATGATGCTGTGAAAGACTGAAGGCAGGAGGAGAAGGGGACAACAGAGGATGAGATGGTTGGATGGCATCACCGACTCGATGGACATGAGTTTAAGCAAGTTTCAGGAGATAGTAAAAGACAGGGAAGCTTGGTGTGCTGCAGTCCGTGGGGTCACAAAGAGTCGGGCACAGCTTAGAAACTGAACAACAAAAAGATATTCTGCAAGATATTTTGGGCATGTGCATGTATCCTTTGTGCCTATTTAACTATTTCTTGATTTTGGTGGTTCAGATGGTAAAGAATCTGCCTGCAATGCAGGAAACATAGGTTTGATCCCTGGGTCAGAAAGATCCCTTGGGAAGGGAATGGCTGCCTATTGCAGTATTTTTGCCTGGGATTTTCCATGGACAGAGGAGCCAGGTGGAGAGTAGGACATGGCTGAGTGATTAACACTTTCACTTTCAATTTTACCACATTCCTGTGGAAACATATTTCAAGGCATGAATAACATTCCATTATTATTGTCTCCTACTATTTATACCTATTTTCTTAATTGGAAGTATACAATAATTATCTTTCTTTAATACTAAAAATATTTTGTAAAAGATCATCTTTACATAGAGATTTTTATATACATATATATATCATTAAAATAATAAAGAGAA